>CAJUYG010002827.1:0-19369 GCA_910591675.1 Galerucella calmariensis
AGGGTGGAGAGGGAAAAAAGAAGAAAGTGGGAAGAGTTACTGGGGAAATTGGAAAACAACACATGGGGGAAGGCGTATGAGATAGCGGTGAAAAGAATGGTTGGAACTAGGAACGTGGTGCTAGAGGAAGATTGGGAGAAAGAGATTATAGAGAAAATGTTCACAGGGGTAGAAGGGGGTGTGGAGGGCAGGATTCGGGAAGCCCAGAATACTAGGGATATAGGGAAAATGAGAGGGATAAGGTCGGTAGAGAAGTGGGAAGTAGAGGAGGGGGGGAGAAATGTTAAGGTAAGGAAAGCCCCAGGTAAAGATGGCATGAGAGGTGATATGGTGAAGAGGCTGTTGGATGACAATGGGGAATACTTTTTGGAAATGCTTAACAGGATACTGAGGGAGGAAGAGTTCCCGGAAAAGTGGAGGGTGGCCAGGGTGATCATTGTGAAGAAGACGGGTAGGGATGGGAAGCGGGCGGGGGACTACAGGCTCATCAGCCTGCTGTGTGGATTGGGTAAATTGATGGAGGGGAAAATGAAGATTAGGATTGAGGAGGAAGTTGATAGGAATAGGGGTTTTAGGGAAAACCAACATGGGTTTGTAGAAGGGAAGTCATGCATCTCAGCGCTGGGCAGGGTGGTGGACTTGGTGCAAAGGGCTAGGCAGGGTAACGGTAGGAAGAAAAAATTGGCCCTGCTTGTGTTCTTCGACGTGGAGAACGCGATTAACAGTGTCAGTAAACGGGCGGTGTTGGGCGCGTTGACAAAGCTTGGAGTGGGGGAGGGGCTAGTTAGTCTAGTAGAGGACTACCTGATAGGGCGTGCGATAGTGGACACTAGGGGGAGAAGGTATGGGTCGGAGATTGGAGTGCCCCAGGGCTCGGTTCTGGGACCGACGCTTTGGAAGTGTGTGTTTGATGGAGTTTGTGGGATAGTATGTGAAGAGGGATGTGAGATTACGGTGTATGCGGACGATGTCTGTCTGGTATGTACGGCAAAGGGAGAGGTGGAGATAAAAAGAAAGGCGGAGATGATGTGTAGGAAGATTGTGGAGATGATAGAGCGGTGTGGACTGGAAGTGGCTGAGGATAAGACTGTGGGGCTACTGGTGAAGGGGCGGAACAAGGCAATGGATGTGGGGATGATGGTGAAGGGAAAGAAAATTTGGATGGAGGTAGCGGTGAAGTATCTGGGGGTGTGGTTGGATAGCCAATTATCCTTCAAAACCCATATGTTGGAGGCTGCACAGAAGGCAAAAGTAAGGGCAGCGTGGCTGGGAAGATTGATGGGTAATGTGAAAGGACCGGGAGAATGGAAAAGGAGGATAATTGGTAGGACGGTAGAGCAGAGTATGCTGTATGGCGCGGAAGTGTGGGGTGAGAAAGCAGGGGTGAATGCGAGGGTTAGACCACTGCTGCGGGTGCAGAGAGGAATACTTCTGAGGGTGGTGCAGGCGTACAGGACAGTGGGTGGACTGGCAGCAGCAGTGCTGTCACGGTCCTATCCATTGGACTTGATGGCTAAAGCCAGACATAAACGCTGGAGGGGTGCGAGCAGAGAGGAAGTACAGGAATGGGAGGATGAGGAAATGGAGAGAAGGTGGGATGAGTATGAGGGCGCGCTGAAAGGAGCGATTGGGAGCAGGAGAAATTGGGTGGAAAAAAAGGCGCTAGGTAAACCGTACCCGAGTAAATACCAATGATTGAGTACCTTACCGTAGTTTACCCCTAGTTAGGAATATACTAAATAAATCAAACACAATAACTCAGTTCAAAAAGATAAAATGATGTATTAGTTGGTGGTTTGATTTGACAGAGATTGAAAAGTGACTACAGGAGAACTAGTTTCTGACAGAGGACGCTTACACACGTCCGTCAAACTTATATCTATATAATAATTAACAATATTAAAAATCCGTATACCCTCAACCCAACGTGAAAATACCATACACATTCAATACTCAAATACCAGTATGATAATGCGATGCTCATCCTAAATTATAATAAACAAAAAATTAATATCCCGTATGCTCCATTAACCCCAAATTTTAATGATGTAATTCCCAGAAGGATTTTAACCAGAAACCAGTTCTAAAGTGAAACCGTTCTAAAAATTATAGAATAAAAAAAATAACTATTTATCTTAAGCACACAAATATCCTTTATCAAATATTAATACCATGGCTTATATATACATGTAATGACGATGTTGGAGGTCTTTCCAAATATTGAGAATCTACTAGAGCGTTAACGACATGATCCGTATGAGCTCAGACGCAACGTTCTACCTCCGCCAAGAATAATTGACAACCGCGATCTTAAAGGAACTTACAAGCTACTCGTACGTTCACAATTGGTCTAGCGTAAAATTCAGATATAAACTGGTGAATAATCTATAATACACTAAAAAAGACACCTGGAAAAATTAGCTCAAAATACAACTTGCGGGTCTTCACTCGCTGGTGAGTGATAATACTTGACCATCCACAAGCTACTAGTTCAATGGCCGGTCCGGAAGTAACTCTTGGTCGTCCCTCGTTGATTCCAAATCTCGAGTATTCGGATGCTTAGCTGGGACCGCAACTACTCAACCATCAATAGTCAGAACTCCAGCATGACCAGAACTTCAATATCACATATAACCGAATAAATCTGGAACTAGAGACTCCCAAAACCAAGTGAATCCATTAGGAAGCCAAAATCCAAGTATAGAAACCAATCGAAGTCAAACAACGTCAAACTACCGAGCCAATGACAAAAAAACTAAACCAAACCCTTTAAAAGACACTAATAAGTGTTGTTATTTGAACTTAATATTATTAAATCCTCTATTATTTCCCATTTTCCACCTGAATAGAATGATATATTCTTTTCTATTCCCATTTGAGAAAATAAAAAAAACCTGAGCTAACTACCCCTTACTAACAAATACTTTCCCCCAACAGATTATATACAAGTTACGCTTCAACGCATAATAAGGTGAAGTAACCTCCTCCGCACAATTTTGCTGAATCTTAATAGTCATAATGAATCCAAAACACAATGTGTCTTACCTATTGGGCAAAAATAGGGTGTCTTCCTCGTGCTGCTACTGGTGATTAATGCCTTAGCATGATCTACAAACGATAACATAATATCGCTAACTGCAACCATGCCACAACGGGGCTGATATACCCACTTCAAAAGGAAAGTGGCCTAGCTTCAACAAAATGGCGTGTGCCTGGGCTTAATAATCCATCTGCCTCTCACAGATGAGGTTTGGAAAGGATATACTATTCCACCAACTTTCAGCACTCTCTTACTATCTCCCCCAAACCAACCTACCCCCTAAAACTTTATTCCCCTACGAGATGAATGTGGATTATTCATATTCATAAAATTTGAAGCATTATGTTCTCTTCTTTTTTTAATTTCTTGGGAAATTAAACCACAATATTTTTGAATTCTTTATTTCAACGTTTCGGTAGCGTTCCAGCTACCGTTGTCAAGAAAAAATAAGTAAAAATTAATTTTTTATCCCTAACTGACACAACAGAAAAAATTTGACAACTAGACAATCAAAAATTTATTTTGAAGTTTAAGACTGCAAAATTTTGTTATCAAATTTTTATTAAGGTCCATTCATAGTAGATCATATCTGTGGCAAAATGTGAAATGAAACACTTCATTTTATGACATTCCAACGATATGATAGTCTACTAGAAATGGAAATCCAGTGAAGTGCACGTTCCAGGAACGGTTTTTATTGGGATAGCGCGTTTCTTTCGCTTATATTGGAAATGTTGTTAATAAAACGCGTTTCTTAATAGTTTTTTTGTATATGAATATTTAAGTTTTTGAAATATGTATACTCAGTTTTGTGATTTTGTGTATTGAAATGTGTATCGATTAACAACTATTCAAATTATAAATCATAAGAAAACCTGGATAAAAACTTATGATGATATCCTGATAACGCAGGTAATTGATTATTGGAAATTTCTCTTTCTAACATTGGTAACCAAATTTGACTACAATCGGCTGATATACTAGCTACACATTTATCTGCATTTAGTTGTATTAAAGCACTTTCTTTGATTTTCCGTCTCTTATTATTGGGTTCTTTTAATATTTTTTTTGATGAATCCCATTGAATTTGATGACCCTCTTCCCAAGCATGTTTGCAAATAGCTGACTTAAAGAATTCCCTATCTTTGATATATTTTTTGTGTTCGTTTATTCGTACTTTCAATGGTCTAGATGTTTCACCTAAATAAAATTTGTCGCATTCACATGATATTTGATATATGCAGTTTTTTGAAGATTGTTCTTCATTCTTTGGTTTCGTTTTTATTAGTATTGATCTCAATGTATTATTCGATTTAAAACTAGTTCTAATATTGAATTGGTTACCAATTTTTTTAATTCTTTCTGACAAACCCTTAACATACGGTATTGTTAAGTTCCTAAAAATTATGTTAGCTGAATTATTAATATTATTGTTATGGGGTATTAACAATGAGCCCCTCTCTATATGCTTAATCTCCTTATTTACAAATTCTGCAGGGTAATTATTGTTATTTAAAACATCTTTTAAAAAAGTTTTCTCCTTTGTAAATTGATCATCACTAGAACAAATGATTCTGGCTCTATCGTATAAAGATTTTACTATCCCTTTTTTAACGCTTATAGAATGATTAGAGTCAAAATTCAAATATCTATTAGTGTGTGTTGGTTTGCGGTATACACTCGTTTCATACCCTGTAGATGTTTTATTAATAAGAACATCTAAAAATGGCAAAAAATTGTTATTTTCAATTTCAATTTCAAATTTTATAGATTTGAAATTGAAATTGAAAATAACAATTTTTTGCCATTTTTAGATGTTAACGGGTTTGGTATATCTGCAAGATAGAACCAACCATTGAGAAGTTAGTATTAAAAAAAATAATTATAATTACCCTACTATGTTCATATATGAGTATTCCAAAACAAGCTTCTAGCATAAAGGATCTTTGAATTTTCGAAATTTGAACCTTTTAAAGCCGCCCCCGTTGCTGTGCCATCGGCAAAATCCCTGCAAAACTTCAAGTTTGAGGTATATGCATAATATGCAATACATGATTAGCTTGCATTTGATTATTAGCCATAATTAAACTGAAAAGAGTTGCCACCTGCTCTTCTATATCATATTAAGCTGTTTTTTGTTCCTTGCTTTTTCCACTTTTTACATATTATTTGACATTTTGGAACTCTAGTTCACAACAATAATATACGTATTTTGAATATCATTGCTATTCCTATAGGTATTGTGTGGCTTATTTCCATTTCATTCCTCTTTTTAGATGACTGGTGGCCCAGTTTCAGCCAAAAAACGATTACAGTTCAGTATGCCACTGGAAGCAAACCAAAAAGTTGATTTATTCAAAAATTTCACGACTACAGTAATCCCCCTGTTTTGGGTGGAAGAGGTAAGTTGCCAACAGTAATCAAGTATTAGACTGAATTCTCTGATACGAAACTCAATTCTCTGGAATAGATCCAAAAAAATTGGTATGATTGACATGTTGATATGAATTCAAATTTTCGCTTTATTAGTCCAGGGATATGAAGTCAAAAAATCTAGCTGCTAGACATTTTCTAATGAGTAGAATTATAATATTTCGTCTAGTTTTGCTCTCACAAAAAGTTGTGGACATCAAATTTGTAATAGATATAGGAGAAAATGTATTTCATTGAATTACCAAATCGAGATTACTGATAAAAAATATTGATAAAATGTTTCCAAAAAGTCTGGAGTTTCCAAGTTTCAAAAATTCAAAATGGCGACTGCACGTACTGACCTTATATTATATACCTATCCATTTCAGGAACATTAAAAATTTTTACATGCGGTCTGCTGCAATCCACATAGTGAAAGTGATAAGCCTACAGAAATCACAAATTTTGGAAAAAAATGTATACGATAACAAGCCCAGAAAACTAAAGTCAAAGTTTGCTAAGTGCTGGTAGAATATAAGGAATTTCGAGTTCGTTATGGTTTCGTTGGAATATTGAATTCAATCTCAAACAAATCTGGACATAGTTAATTTACATAACAAACAAATATCTAAACTCCAAGAATTCTTCATTGCCAAGGCTGAAACATCTGAATTGCATGAGTCGCAAAAGCATATTAAAACTTAAATCTTGTAAGCCCTGATCTGAAACTTGGAATCGTTACAGACTCTGACAAACAGATGGAGTGGGCCCAGAAAGCGCTTTATGGTCGACATCAACTCATATCGACAAAGACGCATCAAATGAGTGGCATATTTCCAGAAATAGAAGGATTTATGATGGTTATTCAACACCAAGTAACTAACCCTTCAGAGGCGAAGTTTTTTTTTCATTTGTTTTCAGTTCCTGAATTGAAATATAAGTTTATATTTTCGTAATTAGACGTATATAATTCGAAAAAAATATATTGTGCTCACCATTTTGGAAAAAAATGCTGTTACCATATGGTAACGCTAGGCTTTTGTGTATACTCTTAATTGAAAATATTAACTTCACAAAATATTACAATTTCAACTCAAATGCATGAAAAATTTTAAAAACATTTACTTGGTATGAAATATGTAAAAGCATGGAATATAAAGTCACATTTCTTACACATTGTGCGGACACTCGATGAACAGCCTTCGCCTGCGCATCTTTTTCTTTTTTTATCCGGTGTTCCAACAACTAAATGATCCATTCCATCATACCTCACCTTGTCTGGAATTCTATTCAGCAACAGACTGGTTTTTGAGGTTTCAGGTCGTCCACCAGGCTTAGGGATGGTCCCATAACTTTGTAAGTAACATGTTGTAATTTCCCTTCGAAATTCGAGTTGCGTCAGTTTTCCACCAGACTTTCTGTGTAGTTGCCAGGCGTTCGTTATTGTGACGTCAACAAACCAGGTGAAAACAGGCCATCACTATTTCTTGCTGCAAATACCTATCCTGTATCTTGATACATTCTCGTCCATGAGATCTGTACCGCCCATGTGCGCATTATATTCATCTATCAAAAATGGACGAGGTACCATAATAATCCTTTTTTGGGCAGCACTGTAGCGTTTCACGTGAGATATAGGTAAAATACCGTGACAGGTTGATGCAACACTAACAACGTTGTTGTCTACCCAACGAACTACCATAATACCTGTTCCTCTTTCAATCGTTCCTTCTTTCTTTTTTTGTGAAAGTTTTTTTGTCCGACATAGGGCAATTTCTGGGAATGCGATTTTCGCGAACAGTACCAGTGAGTGCCCTGATATCCCCTTTCCTTCAAATGTTCTAGAAGATTCAACCCAGTGAAAAGGTTATCAAAATAAAGTTTATAAGGTCTGTATTTTGCACCTCTCAATTCATCCAACATTGTTACAAATGGTGCCGCAGCTTTTCCAAAATCTTTTCCATAGATTTCTTGCCGTCTACTTTTTTTTCCTTGATATAACTCACAATTTACTAAATATCCAGATGTTGTATTTAGTGCCCACATTTTGTATTCGAATCGAATGGGTTTACCACGTATAAACTGCTTACATGGATGTCTACCGTAGCATTTGATCATACTCTCATCATAACTCATGTGTTTTTCTGGCTGTTAATATTCCAAATATTCAGCCTTTAGTTTATTTATAAAAGGCATTAGTTACCACACTTTGTCGTCCAAGTTCGACTTCGAATTATCGGCGGAATTGAGAAAACGCATAATTTGGACGAAACGGTCCCGTCTCATGGCTCCACTCACCATTGCACTATTTACATCACCTTGTGATTCCCAATGAGATTTTTTTCCTGGCAATACTACATAGCCACTTACTATTAGTATTGCTATAAAGCATTTCATTTCATTTTTGGAAACCTTAGGATCGGGTGAATTTTTGAACAGAGCATAGCGAGACGTCTCTTCGCTTAGAAAAGTAATCATTTCGTAGTCGAAAAATAGCTCAATAATTTCAACGGGTAAAAGATCCATAAACTGTTTAAAATTAGGTTCGGGAAAATCTCTTGTCTGTGCTTGAATGTCACCGCTAATCCAGCTGTAGTTTTCTTTAGACCTTGGGAGGTATGATGAGGTCGAAGCTGAAACGCTGGAAGTGTGAATATCTGGTTCTTCTGGCTCTCCAGTGACGTTCTGGGGAATATCCGACCCTTCTGACTCTGCATTGACGTTTTCTTTGTTAAAAAATTTCACTTCTGCTCGAGCTCGCATTTGTCGGCCCGTAAGATTGTCAATTGTACCCCCAGAATCCTCATCTGCGGAGTCCTCATCAGTCAAAACACTAGCTTCGGGTGGCTCAACGTAAATAGCATCAATATATTCGGAATATACCATATTTAATGCCTCCTGCAAGGAGAAACCGCGCGTGAAAAAAGAGCCACCTGTTAAAACATTGATATTGCATTGGACTGGCGTTACCATATGGTAACACCGACAAAAAATATCTTCCTGCAAAAAAATCCTAGGGCGTATGGTAAAATAAAAAACAACATACAAAAAAATACATATTTATAATGTAAACTACAATAAATTACACTTAGCACGTCATGTTTTGAAAAAAGTAAAAAATACTTACTCTAAATTTATGTCCACCGTTATTCAAACTGTTACGATATTGTCCAAATGAATTTGCAGCTTACGGGCACGTGCTCACTAACAAGATTAAAACCAAACTGGAGTACTGTTCAGAGTACACTCCTAAAACGAATATTGGGCGCCATATGGTAACGTAAGTCCTTGACGGGTTTACCAACAATTGCAAGAAATGTGTCATAAGAGATCCAAACATCGCTCAGGACAAGTGCAGGTGTCGGGATGTTCTGCCTAAGCAAACATTGATTACCTACGCAGGCACAATCAACTTTGCAACATCATCCATCAGAAGTTGGCCAACAAATCTAAATAAGTTAACACCCACACCCGTTATTACAAGTACCATCCGCATCCGGTCTTGGAGAATGCTGATTTTAGACTATACTACGATAGGTCAATAATTATCACCGATAGATGAGTGACGAATAACCGGCCAAATATTGTAGTTGTGGAAAAAAAGCTAATTCGGCTCTTCTGGTGGATGTTGCTGTACTCAATAATAACAATATTCTAGACAAATACAACCAGAAAATTGAAAAATACACCGATCTTGCAATTGAAGTAGGAGAGATGTGGCATATAGAGAAAATAGAGGTGGTACCGATCATCGTTTCATCTACGGGACTAATTCCCAAAACTCAACAAAACAGCCTTGCCAAACTAGGTCTTCACAAAAATACATACATCGATCTGCAGAAGGCTGCCATTTTATATACCTGTCACACTGTCCATAAATTTCTAAATATGTGACTTCCGAGCCTAATCCCATTTGCGTTTACACAAGCTCGGAATAGGTGAAATGACCAGCAAGTGCTGAGCAAGTGTATACTTGGAATGATAATAATAATAATGATAATGAAATTCTTATTGCTTTCAATTTTGTTACCTATTATTCATTCAAAATAATAAGGCAAGATAAATTGCAACGGCGACTCAATGTAGAGAGCACCTCAGGTGTGAATTCGGAGACCAAACTAATATCAATTCAGGGAGTAGTCTTACCGGTTCCCTGGTAATCCTACTTTATTTAAGTTATTGAAGTTATATTGAAGTTAATGAGATAGTAAATGAAGTTAAGAAACCAAATGCATTTAATAAGTTAATAAATCAAGTTAAGAAATGTAATTTAAGTTAATCAAGAAAGGTGAGTGGGCGCCACCCTGAATAATATTAGTCGACTTGTTTTTCACTTCACAACTCTCTATCAACAAACCTGGAAATGTTGGAAGGGAAGGAATATGAACAACGTTGTTAAATTTACAAGTTGTATAATGAATTCAAAAATATCACAGTAGAAAAAAAAAATGAAAAAAATGTTGGTTCTGTTTGTTGAAGCACGTTGTTTTTACATTGGTGTACTTTCCTTAATTTTCCACGTGTCTGAGATAGAAACTACTTCGTCCGGAAAATTGGCAGGTACAGGTCTCAGGTACAAAGTTTCAGGTACAAACTTCTAGGTACAACTTCCAGGTACACACTTCCAGGTACGAAGTCTCAGGTACTAAGTAAGTTCCAGGTACTAAGTAAGTGCCAAGAAAGATACATTGTATCAGCAATAGTAACATTCTTTTTTCATGTAAAATTCAGGATATCTACAGTTATTCGGTTTACAATTGTTGATAAGAAAATCATTCAAGAACGTGGTTGATAAAAAAAAATATCCTGTATTTTACTATTAAAAAAAACAAAAGAAGCAAAAGAAATGTGATATCATATTATTAAGGAAATCTTATTTATTTCCTCATCAAAGAAAATCAAAGAAATAAAAAAAAACAATATCTAAGTAACATGAAAACTAAATTTTATTTTACTACTTATTTCAATCACAGAAGGCGATAAAGAAAATGTAATGAAAAAAATGTAATCCGGAAATATAATATTCTAAATTGGTATTTAGATTGAATTAATTAGTTAACTAAATATACATATTTTAAATACTTCAACTATATGAATGTGAACCTTTTATCAACTGTATAAGAAAAACTAGGAAAAGAAAAAGAACAAGATAAAAAGAATATCATTGTATGTGTGTATCTGTCGCTTATCACTATAAGAGAAAAGTATAAAAGCAAAAATTAGAAACGAAAAGCATATACGTAAATGCAACTTACCATTCACATTGAATGCACTTTAGGAAAGATAAAGTTTGAGGTAAATTTCTCAAAATAAATTAAAAATGAACCTCATTGGTACATGGTTCAGAGGAGAAAGAAAGCTTATTCTAACTACTCGCTATTAAATTGAACCATGCGATGAGCAATCGACATACGTTGTATATTCCTTTCCTGTTCACATGCTCCGCTTCGAGAAAGAATTTACGTATTCGTAGTGTGTTCTTAATTTCTATCTCTGTATAGGAGAGAAGAATTGAAATATTTGACCAATATCAGTGTATACTGATCCTCACCAACGGAGATTATCCGTCGCACATTGAATGTAAAAATTTTGCCTTTTAGCGGTGATCGGTGCTACAGGTTTTCGACGAGAATCCCATGTTGGTAAGGAAAAAGGACTGGCTACTCGCCGTCCGGTAGATATTTAAATATTCCAATGATAGTGGTCAAATATAACGTTACAATTGATACAAATCAATGGAGCAAGAATTCCGGTACAATGTCAGTAAATAAGTGGACATGCAGCAAAGTTACAATAAACAAAAAAAAGAGAAAAAAATACAAACACCTAGCTTTTCGTTTATAATGAATGAACGAAATTCGAGTACATCGATGGAATGACATGAATTTCATTTAATATCCACCAAAGAAGTGGTAATCAATAAGCAATTTAAAAGTTCTGCAGATTTTTTATAATTTGCACTCTAATACAATCATGTAGGTATCCTACATTGAACGACAATATGTCTCATTTCGACAAGAGTTGCCGTAGTACAGATTTCTTCTTGATTAATTATATACAGTGCTATTCAAAAGTCCCCTTCCTCCCCTCGTATATTTTTAACGGCTACACTTACATTGATTAAAGTTGGAGGGTGAACATAAAGTGTTGTAAACTTCTCTACGAATGGTAATAGGTGACATAATAGTAATATATGACGTCACAGAGCCACTCTGGCCAATAATTTTAAATAGGACCTCATTGACATTGGCTACATAGCCATCTTAATTTTGTTTGGGTTTAAACTAATTTTGACGGATAAATTAAATAAATACCAAAATTATTGAAATTATTTTTTCAAATTTAATCAATCAAATATCAACAATGGATTCTTATAGCAAGTGTTCGGAATGTGCTCCGACTACTTCCTGACAGTAATACATCGTATTAGTAAACTCTTGTCGTACTCGTTCGAATGTGTCAGCTGAAATTGCATTGCATTCTTTAATAATCCTTTCTTTCAAAACGTCATTGCTGCTGGTGGGTGCCGTAGTATAAACCTTGGATTTCAAGTGACTCCATAGAAAAAAATCTAATGGTATCAGATCTGGTGACCGAGGTGACCATTCTATAGGACCTCGCCGGCCGATCCATCTACCTTGATATTCTTCATCCAGGTAACGTATTACTGCACCATAATAATGTGCAGGAGCACCATCTTGTTGAAATGTTATTTCCAGATGGCCAAATTATTCTGGATTATCTTTTCCAGAATTTGAGGAATTAACGGCTCAATTGCATTTTGTAACATCTCCAGATACACTTCACCGCTTAAATTTGAATTGAGGAAAACAGGATCAACTATGTGGTTTCCCAAAATAGCTGCCCATTTTGCCTATGTAAACTCTTAAACGTCTCGTTAAACAATGATGAAATTAAATATTTGAGCTATTTAGAAAAACTTCGCAAAGCAACAAATACTACAAAATTAAAAACATGATTTTAGATTTAAGATTTTTTAAGGTGAGTTTGTTAAGGCGACTATATTGTTCAACAATGCGTAGTTCTCTAGCCAGATCTATTTCAGAGACAGCAACGATAACCAAATCATCCGCATATGATGGAGGTGACAAATTATTCATATTATCAATATTAATTTCAACTATATCGGATTTTCTGAAAAAAGCCATTAGTATCAGCAATGAATAGTGAGAAAAGTGAGGGACTCAATGGTTCACCATGCCGAACGCCCCCATTTATTACGAGGGATTTGGAGAATTAATTGTGAACTTTAAAACAAAAAGAGGATGTGTCATATAGAGCTTTGACCAGGCGAATAAATTCAGAACTGATGCCCAGCTTAAATATTTATTTTTGCCATTGCGATGTATGAAAGTTTTAGTGGTACTTTTCAAAAATGTTGTCCATACAGCTTCTGTTTTTCCTGAAACCGGTTGAGCTTCTGTAAGAATATTATTACTTCCAACCCAAGAGCCTAATCTGTTCAACATGATCATACTGAAAAGTTTAATAACAGTGTTGATGCATGTGATGCCCCTGTTATTACTGGGTACATCGATGGGACCTTTCTGGTGTACCATTGAGAGCGACACTGTAGACCATTCAGCTGGAAATGTTACATCTCCAAAAATTTTATCAAATGAACTTTATAAAAAAGACACCAGTTTTGGGAAAAATATTTGAAAAACTCGAAGGGAATTCCATTCAGCCCCAGGGCCTCATTTCTTTTGCAACTGTTGAGCACTTGAAAAACTTTAAATTGGGAGATTTCCGCATCTTAAAAAGGATGCCTAGCGTCCATCTGCGAATATAGAAAACTACATTTCTCTGTGGCACAGGTATTAAAATATGTTTCCCAGGTTTCAAGCGAAACATTTGGGATATTCTTATTGGTGCGAAATTTTTCAGTCATCCAAAAATTTGAAACTGTCATTAGATTTGCTGAGCAATTGAAAAATATTACTTCCACAGGCAATTTTTTTGCTACACAATCGCTTTTAAACAATTATTTTGTTAGTAGGTAGTCATTTCTGACTTCATTATTGAAATTATCAGTCATACAAAGTTTTGACTTGACTGACTTCTTAGAGTGAAGGCACTCTAATTCAAACCAAGGTTTGTTATTATAAGTGAACTAACTAACAACATTACTGAGGAAGAGTTGCGCAATTATGTCGATACCTATCTAGTTGTAAATCATCCGAAATTGATTTGATTGATGGAGACTGCTTATTGCTTATGTATGTGTCAGGTATGAGTTCAACCATTATTGGGAAACGATATGAAATTACCGGTCCGTTATTCAGTACTGCAATGTTTTCAATTGATGAAAGAGAAGCATCAGTAGACCAGACTTGGTCAATTGTAGATTTACCGTTGGAATTACAAAATGTAAATTGACCAGGCTGATCTTTGGTTGATCTGCCATCAAGTATGGTGAGTGAGTTGTCATTCATAAACTCCTCTATTATTAATAATTGAATCAAGACAAGTTTTGTTGAAGAGGAGGTTTGTATTTTCTAAAATCTCCTCGGGAGTTTCACATTTTGGATCAAGACGGCAGTTGAAATATCCTCCAATTGCATACAGGAAATCCAGATATCCTGTATACAACTCGGACAATGTAATTTGTAAACTTTTAAGGATATACTTAAGCTTGAAACTAGGTTTGAAGTATACAGTAAATAATATTAAAGTGAAATCTTCCAGAGAAATTAAACAGATCAGCCAGTGAGGAGAACTATGAAGTTACCAAACATTGCAATATTTTTTCGTTAATATACAGATCCCACCACTAGCCCTGCTCATCAATTTCTTCCTAATAACATGAACAGAGAAATGTTAAGATCAAAAAAACCTAAGGAGCTTGGCCCTGGCAGCAGTCAGACCCGTAAATCTTATATCGTGTTCGAATTGAATCTCGAAAGTCAAATAGTGAGAGCTTTAGAACATTTTTTCCAAATTGCAGTGAGTTTCCTCAACTTACAAGGCTTAGTGCAAAAAAGCATTACTTTGAATTGAGATTGTGAGTAGTATAACATACATAATAACATATTAAAATAGTGGTGTTAACACAACAAAACATTATCTCTTCATACATTTCAAGTTTCTTGATACTGACCGTAATTACCATCCTCTTAACTAGTACCTAGCGTACAGGTCCATACTCGGAGCTAGTGATGAACATATTATATCCAATTAAATTAATTATTCCATCACGGCTAACAACACTATAAATCTATTGATGTATTCAACCCCAACCCCAACCTATTCAAACATATTAACCCAACATCCCACCTTGAAACTTTGTACAAAAAAACAGGTAATTATTTTCCGATCAATGGGAGGAATCAACAGCCATGATTACATCGTAGCTATAGGAAAACTAATTCAACCAAAAAACATCCCAAAATGTACAAAAGCGACGCATCCTCATACACTGCTGATATTGACCATTCACAAGTCCAAAAAGAAAATTGTAACAATCCTCCCGCTCTTCGCTCTTAACAAGACAATTAACACACTTATCTTGCAGTGGAATGTAAGCGGGTATATTACCCGACTAGACACGCTACAACTTTTGATCAGGGAAAATTCTCCTCTCGTTATTGCTCTAAAAGAAACCCGTTCCAATCTATCACAAAAAATAACAATGGCTTTTTCTCTAATAGACAGCACCAGAATATAAATAGTGGTGGAGTAGCCATTTTTGTGAGAAACAGCCTAGAATCATCAAAAATACCTTTGAATACAAGCTTGGAAGCGGTAGCTATCTCTATTTCATCCCAAGCTGGAATCAACGTTTGTGATATATTGTCCCATATCCTACGAAACTTGACCTTAGAGATACTGTGAACATAATAGAGCAAATTCCGTCTTAAAAAATTAAACTAGGAGATTTTAACTGTCACAATGATATTTGGGGCTCAGAAACTACTAGTAAGGAAGGTCAAACATTTGAAAATATCATCAACAAACAGAATATTGCCTACTCAATACTGGCAGCAAAATCAGATTCAATGCATTTTACGCAAAAGCGTCTGCAATGGACATATTACTTTGTGACCCTTCTTCATCAGCTCATTCATCCTGGAAGGTTGCAGAATGTCTTCTCACAAGCGATCATTGGCCTATTTTTATCAAACAATAAAATGCTCCTTCAACAGACCACTGCATACGTTCAAGTACATGGAAAATCTCTCAGGCAAACTGGGAGTTATTTTATGACAACATCCCAGACAACCTCCATGAGTTCAACAATTCTCAAAACATAGATCTTACCATAGAATCTTTCAATTCAATTATTTTAAGTTTCGCTCATGAATCAATCACAAAAAATAGTCCCAACGGCAACAAGGCAGCAGTGACATGGTGGAGCTTAGACATAGCACAAATAATTAAAGCATGCAAACACGCCTACAATCGTCTTGGAAAACACAACACACCCAAAGACCTACTAGCATTCTAAAATCTTCGCGCAAAAAAGAGATTCCTGATAAAAAAATGAAGAAAAAAATCCTGGTCACACCATGTCTCTTCAATTGATGAATTTAGGCCTATGTCAGTCATATAAAAGAAAATTAGGGCAATCAGCTCATCTGAAACTACGATGGAATTAGCACATCAACAGTAAATAACGTTAATATTTCAGAAAACCATGAAATTGCCAAAACCTGCGCAGAAATTTATGAAAAGTACTGTACTAGTCCCATTAATAAAGCAGCAAACGAGCATCATATTCAAATATTATTTAATAATAACCATTTGAATGCGTTAACATCGAGATCTTACTGAAGCCATAAATACATCAAAAAATTCCACCCCAGGTATTGATGATATTCCCTTAATTCTTTCATCCAAACTTCCCACTCCAGCCAAAACAATTCTTCTTGAAATTCATAACAAAATATTTCCTTCTCATCTCTTCCCCAATTTTTGGCGCAAAGCTATAATACTCCCAATATTGAAACCAAACAAACTCACAAATGATCCTACTCCTTACAGACTGATATCACTAGCATATAATAGCTGCAAACTTATAGAAAAAAATTATAACTGAAAGACTACTCTGGCAAAAGAAAACCTTATTTCCCGCAATCAAAGCGCATTCCGATCTAACCGCTGAACTCTAGATAGTATGGTTATTTTGGCCAAAAACACAAAGGAGGCTTTCGCTAACAAACAAAAAGTAATTGCCTCATTTTTTATATCAACAAGGCTTACGATCAAACATGGTCCCCACACATTATAAATACCTTACCAAATTGGGGAATCCAGGGAAATATTGTGGCTTTTATGGAAAACGTTTTGCATAAAAGTTCCTTCCAAGTGAAGGCAAATAATGTATTTTCTAACTCCAAAACATCATCAAATGAACTACCACAAGGATCGGTGCTGAGCGTTACTTTATTCTTGATTGCTATTAATGACATACTGAATAAAATTTGCCTTTCAGTTAGAGGCATCCTGTATGCAGATGGCCTTTTACTCTACACTGAAAGCAATAAACTGAACTCAGCTGCCAGTTTTCTCCAAAAAACAATCCATAAATTAAGGGAATGGCTGAAACAAACTGGACTACAATTCTTCACCGAGAAAACAAAATATCTAATTTTTGATAAGAAAAAAAAATGCAGATAGAGTATACTTGGAAGTGAAAAACCAAGAGATAACATATAGGGAAACCTAGCCAAACGTTACACCCATGCTCAATCCCTTAAGAGATGGGATGGAATCAAAGGATGCAGTCTTGCCAGGATCACCCTGGGCGACCCTGGAAAGCTGGCGCCGAAGAAATATTTGGCGATGACCAGGAAAAACTTACGTTTAACAGTAGGATTTCTGACTGGTCACTGTCAACTAAGGAAACACCTCCATACTATGGGGTTAGTGGACACACCTCTATGCAGGATGTGTGAACAGGAAGATGAAACTGTCAGGCATGTCTTATGCGAGTGTCCGGAGTTATCGTCAATAAGAGAGTGTGTGTTCGGTGAGTCTTGGCCTACACCTGCCGATATAAAGGAGATGTCTCCTAGTGACCTGACCACCTTCCTGAGAAGGACAGGATGGACAATGACCTGGGAGGACAACTCCTCGGAAGGATGTACAATGGGTCACATGTGGCCTAAGTGCTGTGAGCCTACACACTCACCCTCCCCACTCTACAGATACAGATACAGATATAGGGAAACCATGAGATTTCTGGGAACTGATTTTTTTCTCGTACAATCCAGACTCAATTTAATTAAATGCCTAACGAATCACACATGGGGATCAGATACTACAAGTTCAATCCGTTTCCACAACTACCTCATCAGAAGTAAACTCGATTACGGTGCTATTATTTATGACTTATCTTCTGAAGTACAACTGCGGAGAATTGATACAATCCAAAATATTGCCCTTAGAACAGCCACTGGAGCCTACAGAACAAGTCCCATTACTAGCCCACAAGTTATATTCAGAGAAAGGCTACTGGAATATTCGTAGGTATCGCAAAAGATTCGATAGATAAAATTGTAAGCTGCGCCATTAGTCTATACCAATATGCCTGACGATAAGGTTGCTTCTGTATTGCGCAAGAAAAAAAATTCTGAACTTGCTAGATCAATTCGCAAAAAATACTTGGCGTTGAATTTGTGTAAATTAAAGCAAGTTGAGTCTATCAATAAACTATTCAAGCTAATATTCAAACCACCATTGTGCAATCCTCAAAGACATAACAAAAAACGATTAGAAATTTTGATCCAGAAAAGGAAATAGACAAAAAAGAAGCTCAAAATGTCTTTACACCTTTCCTGAAGACGGAACCGGAGGCCGAAACCGATGAAGCTGGAATAATCCAATGCCTGACTTTTAAAAAATAATGCGTCCTGAGACTACATAAGAATCTATCGAAAAGTATTGAGACCAATATCCTTGAATCACTCGATGATATATTGAGCATTATTTCCAAGTTAATGGAAGAATCGATACGGCCCGATCTGGAATAATAAACTCGATTGGAGTTTAGGTAAGCGTAGAGTTGTATTTTGATGATAATTTTCTACTGAATATAGTTACCAATCAAATTACTCAATTTCAAGTCATGTGTCAAATTTCATCCAATTACCGCTGTATTACAGCGATAATACCCCACATGTGGTGTTTTCAGTATGGTGTTTATTTTTTATCAAAAATTTATTAAACGATTCAATTAATGATATAAGGTATATCTGATAATATTCTTTCCATTCTTTTATATAAAAATGAATAATATTTGTTTAATTAAGACTAATAAATCATTGAACGTCAGATTGACAATCCATTTTTTGATATCTACAAAGTGAAAAATTATCTTATCGAATACTCCTCGGGTCTTGATAAATACTCAAAATTTTGTCAACAGTAAAAACACAAGAGCTTTTTCTATCGGATAAATTTCTCTTTGCAACGAAACAGTTTTGCCAATCACTAATTTTACGAGAAAAACTGACATGACAAAATCGCGACACCGAAGGTCAGTTTTTCGAGCAAATTTAGTGATTGGCAAAATTTTGAGAGAAATTTATATGATAAAAGGAAAGCTGGAGTGTTTTTTGGCAAGATAAATTAACGACAGAATATTGAAATTATAAGTAACCAAACTTGCGACTCATTTAAATGTGTAAAAGTGACGTCCGCTCACTAGATATTGAGGAAGAAAAGTTTTTATCAGATAAAAGAGGATGAACCTTTTTTATCAATGTTCGTGCCGCCCTCTTATTTTATATAAAATTCGGCGCGCCGCTCATGGCTTAATTTTGTATGAAATTCTATACCAGTTTCTAAAACATTAAGTACCTTTCTTTTGATAAGAGACTGGTTGTGTCATTGTTAAACCCGCTGTACTGAAGGAAACATCTTGTTCCTATTCACAATTTCATGAATTTCATT
>CAJUYG010002828.1:0-26662 GCA_910591675.1 Galerucella calmariensis
ATACAATACCTACGGTCCACGATATAAACACACCTAGTACATAGACAAGGGCCGAGTACCTACTTACTTATTATCTGCAGTCCAACTACTACTATGACGAAACGAGAGGGGTAAGGTTTTCACGTTTCAATGTTCGTGATTGGGTGTTTAATTTCTTTAAAGCAAAGAATTTAGAAATGTTTTTTAATTTCAAAGAAATATATTCTTTGAACCAATTATATGCAATAATGTAGAATAACATTATGGCATCTATACTTTCAAACAATTCATAATCTATATTTCTAATTTCTTCATTCAGCCTATTGCTTTGAGTTAAACAACATTTGTTATTCTTATAAAATTTTTATTAAATGAATGTAATTGTTCAATTCAAACCAACCGTTTTCAGCGTAAATGAATATTCTTTAAGTTAAATAATTGCAATATTTGAAAGAAGGTTATCCAAATAGTAATTGCAAACAATTTATAATTTCAATTCAAACAATTTGAATTGTTTAATTGAACACTCAATTCTTTTGCATTTATTACAAATTGTTAATTCTAAACAAATCATTTTCAAACAAATACGTTTACTTCAACCAAACAATCCTTTTTCAGAGTGTAGATCATAATTATTCGGCAACATTGACATTATTGAGTGAGTGACTCTTATAACACAATACGATCTACCATCTACCATCTACCATTGATTTGAACATTAATTGTGAATTTTGTTTTGTTCTCTTTCGTGAAAGTGTATGCGTTTTCTTCATAGATTACTTTGTGAGTAAAAAGTTGCCATAAGCAGCTTTTGTATTTTTGTCCACTCTGAATCAATTGATAGGAAACTAAAAAAGGAGATTATTTCATTTAAAAAAAAAACTGGTTAACTTCAGCTCTCGAAAATTATTCGACCTGTATGATATATTTTTGCAAAAGTTAATTCTATTTAAAAATTGACCTGCTTGGGGATTCTCTAATATTACTCTTCATTTAGTTGACAATTCATTTATAAGTTACTTCAGAGACATAATGTATAATTTATTAATATTGCATTAATATTAATAGGAAATGAATAGTTATTTCCAATAACTGCTATGAAACGAATGAAAACCATTAAATTCACTTATATTTGAAAATGATTCAAATTTTACGGTTGCATTATTTCCATTTGTTCCTCAATTAATAGAACATTTTAAATTTTATCGAAACAATATATTGGTTCATTGGGTAGCTCATAAACAAGTGCATTTTCAATGATTAAAAACCAAAAAATACATTGAAATAGTTATTTATGTATTAAAAGCGAAAAGTGATACATTATTGCTTGAGAGTAATGGTAATTACTCGAAAGCAATAATGTCACGTTTTTGCTCGTAATACATACAACATTTTTTCCTGCAATCACTTAATTGTAACTATCACAAAACAGTCTAGCCTATAGAAGTGAAAGTTTATAGGATGACCTTGAATACAAAAATGAGGTTTCAAACCCATCCACCTGAAGTACTAGTTGCAATTGAGTTGTCGAAACAGGCCTGGCAGCTAATGCCTTTAGCACGAAAAGAAGAAAAGATTTTTAAATTCATCAAAGCTGTCATATAGTTGTTATCACCATTGTCTTTTATAGATTGTTTCCTTTTGCCATTTGCTGCTGTTATTTGTGTTTTAATTGGGTACTGTAAGTCTTATCAAGTGTGATAATTCATAATATTTATAATGGTTGGTGTGAAGTGTTGCGTTCCTGGGTGTACAGACATTACATCAAAATGACATAGGTTTCCCAAACATGACCCTTTGTTGTTGAATGAATGGGTTGCCTTTATTCGCAATACAAAACTGAAGGAATTAAGCGCTGAACAGATTTATAAATCCTACAAAGTTTGCAACAGATATTTTGAACCACAATATATTGTTATTGGGACAACAAGGGGCCTCACTTGCAAAGCTGTTCCTACAATCCTTTCGGGATTGATCAAAAAGTGATAGGAAATACAAAATATTATCACTCTTAGGCATTACTTAGCGCGTGGTAAAATGTAAATTGCATTTGGGAATTCCTAAATTCGTTTCAGGTATTACCTGACTTTGGGAATTGGTTAGTGAAATCGGGCATTAGTCATTCAAAAAACAAACTTCCATTAAAAAAGGCGCTATGAAATAGTTCTGAACCCATCCACTGCGATCGCTGAAATTCTTCTTCCCTTAGTCTGCTTTTCGGCCTCAGCTGCCTTGCCTATTTCGACAACTCAATCGCAACTAGCGCTTCAGGTGGATGGGTTTGACACCTCATTTTTTCATTCTAGGTAATCCTATTGGACTTTCACTTCTATAGGTTAGACTGTTTTGTGGTAACTATTAAAAACAAAAAAATATAAAGTAGAATTCATGAAAACTTTTAAAATCTGTCAATTCAAATATGTTTCAAACTTTTATATCTGTCACTGTCAATGTTTGTAGTATCGGTTGTTATGAGCAATAAGCGTTTTGCCATTTTTTACGCTCGGCGAGCGTAAAGAACTCTCCTAAAGAAACGTCAACTTTTTGTTGTCAATGGAAAGCGAAAAAGCCTACTTTTCAATATTATTGTAGAAAAAACCATTTATGGTTCTATATTTCAGTTCATAGCTAAGGTTTGTAGTAACTGTGCAGTAACTTAGTATGGAATCACAGAATGTCTAAAAACGAAGTAGTAACAAAAATAAAATCGGTTCTACTATTGTTTCTGATCAAATTATTCACTATTATTGTGAATGTCTTCATTATTGAAACTTATACGTTCAAGGGTGTTACTTTGGTCATCTTTTGCAACCATAAGAATAATTATTTGAAACGACTGTAGTTGGAAAACGTTGTATACCGCATGTCCAATAACTATATTATTCAATCTGAGAGAATATTTGGAACTTCTATCCCAAAAACCTTTTTGGAAAGTTCAGGCAGCGTGATCATTTTGACAATCTGGCTCCTGGCGACGGAGAGGCGAAAGCTGATCCAGTCTCGAGAACATTTCTCGAGGCGCGCTTTCAAACTGCTCTCAAATTGCTGAACAATAATTCTTCAGCTTTAACGGTTTGTAGCTTTGTGGTTGTCAAGGAAACTGGACTAATCTTTTTCCACATCAAAGCTTTTTTATGCTTTATGAATGTATGTACATGATAGTATATTTCAAAGACTGTATAGACATGTATTTTACAACTACTGTCCTTTCAAATAGTCATTGCCGAATTTCATAATTCTAAGAAATATTAATATTACTGGGTGATGCGAAATGTCGTACATTGAGCATAAATTGCACTTGCAGTGATGAAGTTACAGATTCCCGATTTCGTACAAGTTTTTCGAGAATTTGGAGGAATAATTATTTCAATACGTCATAATAATAGCATCGCTTTTAACATTTCTTTATTGATGATACTGGGAATAATGGTTTTTTGCTATCGGACCTTATCAATATTTTTCAACGGTCGAAGTCTAGTTTTGTATATTTTTTGAGAATAAAAAAATAGTTTCAGTTTACGTTACATGTTCATTCTTTCTTTTTGTATCATATATCCTCTAAATTTTCCCAAAGAAAGGGATCTTTTAATAGACAAAAAAGGTGATCTTACAGGCAAAAATATTGGTCCATTGGTTCTGAGCCACTGATTTTGGAAAGTACCATTCAAAAATACTTTCAACAATCCCAACTTTCTTCTGGAATAACACACTTTCCTAAAATTAATTATATTGCTGTGAATAAATTTCATATATGTAGCTTCTTTTTGTTTATTTTTTCTGTAATATTAACATTGAAATTTCGGGGAAACTATATTCATTCTTTTTTTAATTTCTTGGAAAATTGTCTAGTTGTCAAATTTTTTCTGTTGTGTCAGTTAGGGATAAAAATTAATTTCTACTTATTTTTTCTTGACAACGGTAGCTGGAACGCTACCGAAACGTTGAAATAAAGAATTTAAAAATATTGTGGTTAAATTTCCCAAGAAATTAAAAAAAAATGAATAATATGCCACAAGGAACATACAGAAGAAACTATATTCAGTTAGGGTATGGAATATACTTGATTAAATTAGAAGTATTGTGATGTAATTTACCCATTTAAAAAAAATTGTGGAACCGATGTATTTGAATTCGGCTAGTGAATTATAATTAATACTATAGTCAAATGCAGTCTTATCATGCGGGTCATACGTTTCAACAAAGACATACTCACCGTTTTTGTTTTCTTGCGTTCAATCGTTACTTCCAAATAAAATCCGTAAGATGAATTATGCAATTTTGACGGGAGAAAAAAGATTATGTATTTAGTTTTCAGCGATTCTAGAAAGGTCGCGTTCATCCCAACAAAGTTGATCAGGTAGCGATTTCTAGAGTGATCCATCAGTTCGTAATTCTGCTGAACGTGCTAATAAAACCACCGACATAATATGTCAAATGTCAATGAATACAACAACAACAACTCAATTTTATTTGATACATACGCAATTATAAAATAGGTATCACCTCTAACCATTAAAAAATGGGATTTAATTACAATAAATTGAACTACCCACTTTGGAGCATACTGTCAAGAGTTGAATTTCCTGACAAACTATACAGTTTATCAATGAAATAATAAGTCACCTCCAGCTGTTCACTCATTTCCACTAAAATACAAACCAAAATATCTCCAAACAAAGATATTTACAATATTTTTCCAGCATATGTCATAAGTGACAGTTGATGCATCATCAATCGGTAGCGTGTAGCGTATTTTAATTCTGATTGAAAAAATGGCGACTGATACCACATCGCTTAATCTGATCAGTTAACAAAACATGCGTTCAGCAGGAAATTGATGATCGCTTCGGCAGCGCTACGTTGTGATGATTGCGACCAATGGTCGCGTTCATCCCAACAAAGTTGATCAGGTAGCGATTTTTAGAGTGATCCATCAGTATTTAATTCTGCTGAACGTACTAATAAAACCATCGACATGATATGTCAACAAATGTCAATCAATACAACAACAACAGCTCAATTTCATTCATTTATTTGATATATGATATATGGAGAGTTGAACTTCCTGACATACTATACAATTTATTATTAAAACCATAAGTCACCTCTAGATGTTCATTCATTTTCACTAAAATACAAACTAGAATATTTCCAAACAATAGTATATTACGTAACGTGTGCGGAAAGTGATTGTCTCACTCGGCTGCGCTCGTGAGACAATACTTCCCACTCGTGTGAAAAATCACTTTCGCACAAGTTATGTACACTATTTTTCCTACGACCACGCGATTTACTTTTACCGAATTAGGCATGTATAATCTTGCTTTTTTATGTAGATAGAGGTTTTACATATGTGTATTTGTAAATACTTTATATGGTTTTGATTACTTTTTTTTTGATTACCTTTGAAATTGGCCCAGAAAATTGTGATTTTTATGTTTTAATAACATGAAAGTCCAATAAATGTCGATATAAACATATTTTATTTTGGAGAATAAATAAACTGTTGTGTATATTTCCTTAGCGCTTATTAGTAGACAAGAACCATAATCTGCAACAGTGTGATGGCCGAGCGGTCTAGGCATCCGTGGGCTCGATTTTTGACAAGCAGTAGGGTGGTTCGAGTCCGGGCTCGGTATTTTTTTTTTAATTTTAAATGAAATAAATAGATTATATTATATTATTATATGGACAAATCAACTTAGGAAATAAGCATTTCACATATACATATTAATTTGCGGAGTAAAAAGACTAGCATTTCAACATTCAATTTGACAGCTTTTTTATCCGCACACGTACGGATAAGATTTTTTTCCGTACGCGTATGAATAAAGGTCACTTTCCATAGAACTAGTCAGTGCGATATATGTCACTTTCCTATGTGGTCGTAGGAAAAGATATTTATATTATTTTTCTAACATATTGACATAAATGACAGTTAATGCATCATCAATCGGTAGCGTGTAGCGTATTTTAATTTTGATAGAAAAAATGGCGACTGATACAACACCGCTCAATCTGATCAGTTAAAACCCTTAACTGGCGTTGTGACGTCCCTGGGACCCAAGCTGAAACATTTTGGTATGCACCCCCACCACTACTTGAAATTCCGAGCTGTGCATCTCAGTACCTTCTAATTAGTATGCCCTTGACCACAGGTGGTTATTGTTGGTGCGTTGTTATTTTCTGTTTTTACGTGACAGTGTGATCGTGGTCCCCGGGACCTCACGGACCGGCAAGTACGTAACAAGTTGCTGAAGCTGATCAGTCCGATAAACTAGATCGAGGACAAAGAAAAACATGCTTATATGTCCTGCAAAAAAAAGAACAAAGGCCGCTTACCTATGTTTTTCATGCAAACGACCAATATGTCTAGAATGTAGCAAAAAAATGTGTGTAGGATGTGCCACAGGTGAAGAACTATAAACGTTCATGGACCCTTGCACGTTTTTTTTGTAGAAGTTTAATTTTAAGTATATATTTTTTTTATGCTTATTAATGTTTAAAGAGACTATACTTTTTCTGTTTTGACTTATTTTTTTTCTTAAATGATTTACGAGCGTTGGCTTCCAGCTTTGTAAATTTTTGTTTACATTATTAGCAAATGAAGTTATTTTTTATTACCCTACTTTTATTTTTAATTAACAAATATTTCAATAAAATATTAATAACAATATGTTAAATAAAGTACAAGAATATTAAAAATACCATTTTTGTTGAATACACTATTTTTTTCTAGCTATTAGTTATGTGGTCCCAGGGACGTCAGGACGGTATGTACGCACAAAATTTTTACCACGCCAGTTCAAAACACGCGTTCAGCAGGAAATTGATGATCGCTACGGTAGCGCTACGTTGTGATGAACGCGACCAATGACATAATATGTTAAGAATTGTTTTCAAAATATGACAACTGTCGAAGTTTTTATTTAAATGTCAGTTATGTCACCTTGACAATCCAAAGTGACAATATAAAAAATAATAAGAAGCAATTTTCCGGTATTCTGCTTCCTCAAGCAAAAAAAGGTACTTAATAGATTATTTCGAGAATGAAAGAAAAAGTGGAAATTTGTCAACCGGAAACATCAACCATCATTATTTTCTCCGGGTATATTTGTTATCTCAAATTTTAGTAACCTCTGTGTCTTCTGATTTGATACATATGGTTATTGACCTTTGAACCCGCACGATAAGAGTGCTTTTGACTATAGCCGACCATCACAGACGTACTTATAGCTTTAAAGTATACTCATTACGACTTTCAGGAACTTTTTGAATACACTGTACAACCTATCACAACAATTTATCATTGCAATAGCCGAGTCAGGCAGAATCTAATTTTGGAGTGAATATAGGGTGCCCCAGATAAAAAAAAATACCTTACACGCTGTACAACTGCCATTAATATTAAAATATAAGCCCTCAGGCTTGCTACTAGCTAATCACTTTGTATATTAAGTTTAACAAAATCACTTGATATACCTATACTACTAAACTGCTACTATACTGCTAAACCCAAAAGAAATTGTTCAATTAGTGTCTCGATTGTTACAGACTAATTTTACGGAACAATTCAATTGTGCGAGACATTTAATCAAAAATCCCTTCTTTGTCTTGTCTTTATTGTTTCCTCATTATTCTCGTAATCCTAGATAAGCAAAACAAAAAGATTTCTCAGCTTCCAATCAAAACTAACTTCAATTCTGTTTTCAATTTATTTCGAAACAATTCAAGTTTAATTGTTATCCTGAACTTAAATTTCGTATTACCACCGTCATAATTTTGGTATTCATATTAAATTGCCATTTGACTTCACGACGAAAAAGTTCGAGTACGCATATTCGAATCGGTTTATTTCAAAAAAAGTAAAATTTTGAATAAGCAGTTAATAAACGCCTATTGGTGGTTGAATAAACGAGTGCTAATCAAACGAAAACATGAAATTTCCACAATATTGCTCTAAACCGGAATTATTAACGTAAACCAAATGGGATGAACGAGAGAAACTGAATGTAATAGATGGAATTATACTCAGCTATAGGCATCCTGTACTAGGACTTGCTTCTTATCATTGCTTAACCCAACACTTATGTTCAGGAAATCAAACATTTTGCATAAGAGGAGTGCGAGGTCCTTTTTGGCCAATCACGATCTTGTAGACTTGTTTAACAGAGCAGCTGTTCATTATAGAAAGTTATAATGGACCGACTTTATGAATTTCAAGTAAGTATGTAATAAAAACAACTATGAATGATATTTATTGTCAAAGCTTTTTATCTAATACTGTCCCTAAACAGGCAGCTGCCGTAATTCAAATGTTACACCAATATTTTCAGCTAAGAAAAGGCTATTCCTAAGTGTTGTCATGGTAACGAGAAACATTTCCGGGATTTTTTGCCCCTCGGGTGCCCTAGGCGTGATTTAGTGGAATTCTTTGCACATAATATATTATACGATATAAATAGCTACCTTAAATATCCGTTTATTTTCTTAGTATCTTCGAAGTTAAAAGGGTTTCATACAATATTTCAACAGCATTAAACATTTCACTATAAAGTAGCACCGCAACCGCAAGCATCTAACTTTATTACTAGCCGAGAATCCATGCAGTCTTAAGCAAAATGTAACACACTGCACTCGGAAAATATTTCTGATAATTATTCAAGTACCGAGGGGATAACAAGTTTAACCACTTAAACATCAATGAAAATCATCAAAGTGAACGATTTCAAGATGATGCAGTGCGTGAGAAACATTTTTATTTCTCGAGCTTCTCTCCTAGAACATAAATGGTCTTAAGTAGGTTAGGGTTAGCGATATATTATCTCAACCACGTGCTCTACAACTCAAATAGCCTATAATGTCCAATTCGTATCTGTGCAGATTAGTTTTGAAACGTTTGACTCATCCATAATATATGCTTAAATGCTTCTTCAAACGATGCTGAAATTAAAGTAAAACGTATAAAAATAGTATGTGGATAAGCAGAATTGAAATCAAAGCGAAGAGGCAAGGTTTGACGATAGAGACACAAGACAATGAATAGTAACATAACGGATTTGTAGTGGTAGCGTGAAAGTGTTGTCTATGATGCAATTCGGTCAGAAGTGAGATGTTTTGGCAGTGAAGTGACACATGCTCTACGAAAGTGCGACGATTTTCAACTTAATGTATAATTCTGAGGAAACAGGCGACTGTATTGGACTCCATACAACTATGGCCGATCGGATAATTGCAACATAAGTGCACAATACAGGACATTTAAAACAAATCTCAGGAATTAAGTTGTGTCAAAAAAAAATGTTTTTCTACTTTATTTCCAGAGGGGATAGTCTTGGTTAGAATCACAGAGGTGAACAGAAGCTGGAATACCTTGGGGAAGTTGACGTGGGATGATTTTTGAGCTGCATTCGCGCTGCGTCGACCTTGTCGATAGACGTAGTGGACCTACCCGATAGATGATGCTGGTTATAATCGGTACCCAACGTATTCCTACACCAACAACACATTTGCTCTCTGTGTATTATTATTCACATTGAAAAAATAGAATGAGAATTACAACTTATTCAAAGTCAACAACTTTCTACTCAAAATAAGTTGATACTTAAGAAATATATTTGTTCGTGGGGTACCATATGGAATCACCATTTAATTTTCAGTACAAAATCCTTTGCTATTTGCTTGAAACGATTAGACTTTATCAACAAACTTTTTTATTTTCATGTATTACAATGTTCCGCTTGCATGCGCTGCAAGGATTTACTTCCTTTGTTAACCCAATTTTACAACACACTTTCATTAATTTCCAACTTTCCCACGTTATAATCTCACTCGGAGAACAAGACCATCATGTTGGCTGAGATAAAATCAAGAGAGTTTATACGATAATGCTTTTTTAATTAACAAGATTGGGAAACAAGTGAGCGGTGCGTTACATAGAGAGAGAGGGAAAATCTTGAAATTCTGGAGAACTTCCGTTTATTTCAATTTATACTGTAGTATACTATCCCATCAAAAACATAAAATAATGTGGAATGAAACCCAAGTTAAATATTATGATACATGCCTTGGTTGTTGACTTCAACGACAAAAGAAGAAAGATATAATGGGTTCAAAGTTCAATGATCATTCCTGAAGTTTATTTAAAATATTAAATATTTCATAACATACATAACACTTACATAACAACTTGACATATCATTTTTTCCTATAACCTTAGGCACAATATATTATTGAGTGATCTAGCCAACCATTCAATCTTAGGATTCATCTATCTGCGAATGCTCTGTTTGAAAACTGGAGCACAGCTATAGTGAAGTGTGGTGGTTCGCTTTCTGTATGAACAATGTTCTGTGGTTTAAAGTGTTGGCAAATTGGATAACAGGAAAATCTGGGTCAAATCAGGAATTTATGTATTTTTGAAGAGAAACCAGATAAAAATACTTCTGTTGACATTTTATCAAAAATATGTACAAAAGAATGGTTTTTCTTGCAATACCAGTCGTAGATTTTTTGTACCCTCGACATATGGCAATTTAAGATTTTATCAAGCCAATATTAGGTATTTCACTAGCCTCACCGGAAAATAAAACGTCAACAATTGAAATTTTTTACTTGCATTATGATAGTTTTGATTCACCATTCGATACTGACTCAATATTTGAAATCCCAATCAATACAATTGCAGAAATGTACATGTACTGTGTGGATCGTCTTTTGCCCACCAAATTACATCCAGTCTAACTAGCAATATTATCGGACATAATCGACTAATGAAAAACTGTCTGTTGCCGTTCCTTTTTAACCAAGAAATTTTGAAATTCCAACTACTTGGTTTCCTACTTAATAAATGTACTAGTGAAGCATTAATATCTGTCCTCAATAAAATAATATATACCTCACTTAATAATGAACTTTTTACGACATTCGCTTAATTGTGATTCCGCGGTCTGTATTGATCATAAAATTTTGATGAATAAACTGGAATATTATGTCATTTAAAATGGTTTAAATCTTACCTCCAGTGTGAGAAACGACCGTGAACTTTTGGAAAACTAACCTAGTTGGTTTATTAGTGGTGTATTCCAGGGTACAGTTTCAGGTTCAATTCTTTTTTTTGGTATTCATTAATTAAAGATGTCACAAACTCACGAATTAATGGTGAATCCACTTTATGTTCTGATGACCTTTAGTAGATCAGATATACCACCTTTCCATTCTTTGATAGGCAAAGATCCCATTACTATCAAGTTCTGGTCTGACTCGAACTGGCTTTGTTTTAACACTGAGGAAACTTTAGTTTCATCGTACGAAAAAGTTTTGAAACATCTTAAATTTAACAATTCTTGGTCTTCATATTGACGGGTCCCTTAAATGGTCTGTACTAACATAAAGACACTCATCCTTAAGCGAAAAATTGTAGAATGTGGAAAAAAAATATCTCCATCTGGTACATGCAAACTCAAATGTTCATAATGTAATGAACGCTCACGAGAATACATATTGAAACAACCAAATAAATCTTAACGCGAATTATCCATTTGACACCAAACAATCATTAACATCTAGCTCAGAAATAGAAGTACTACAAATTTGTGAACTAGATTTTCTTGAAGAATCAGGAATCAAGAAACACTTTAGAGACCCACAATATAAAGTCAATAAAAATACATCTCTCCTCTCTCAAACTGTCATCTCAAGTAACAATTGTAAAGATAAGCTGAGGTATTTTTGCTTGGTTTCCTATATCATCGTATAGTTACTCTTATAAACGGGAGAGAAGATATCGAAGATATCCCAATATTTGTAATATCATACCCATTTTTTCCATTGATATAAATCAAGTCTATCACAAGGTAACTTCTTGGTCTAACCAACATTTTAAGCTTTAGTCATTCTGTCGATGATAATGTCAATATTGAAATGATTATCAATACGTATTCAAAATTTTCATAATTCTTCCCATACTTACGTAAAATTTCAGGTTTATATTCCCTGACTTGGGCCGGTTCTATCACCTCTGGTTAAGAGTTCTAGTTATGGTTAACAAGATCTGACAAGAGGTTTGCTGTTCTATGACCGCTTGCTTCCTTATAACCATAGGTTAACGTTTTTTGACCAAATGATAAAGTAAGTCTTGTTAAGACTGTGACCACTGGCTAACCTAATTTTGGTGACATTTTAAATTGCAATTTTGAGAATTCTGGATAAATATTTTTTTTATTGGTGAACTACTTTATCTATTTAAAGCACGCCTTAGCGTGTTTAAGTCGAACTTTATAAAACGCGCGTGTTTTAAAGTTACCGTGGCAACGTCAACAACTCGAGAAACGGAGTCTAAATATATGGTCTAAATCATGTCTAAATGACAACTTTTTTATTATTGATCTGACAGGAGTAGTTTGTAACGTCAAAACTTTTATTCGAACAATATTTAACAATGTCAAATTTATAAATTACACTCCAAAGTGCCTATTGGTATTGTTTGAAATATTAATATTTAGATTTTTCAAATCCTAGGAAATGGTATCTAAATTAATACTATTGACATTCACAGAACTCAATAAGGTTGAACTTGGGCCTGGGTTTCCTTGTTTTTTTTTAAGTTTTTTATTTTTTATTTTCTGATATTTCTATACATATTTACACTTAGATCAACCGGATTTGGGCCTGGGTTTTCTTGTTTTTTTCAGTTTTATATTTCTGATATTTACATATTGATCTCAATATTGTTATGTTACTACTGAATTTGGCAAAGTCTTGAGTCATGCGCAGTTGAAGGAGCCGTGTTGTATGTTTACCCGCTCCTGGAGAGTCAAATTTTGTACAATATCTTTATAATGGATAGTACATTCACGAAAACTATCGATGTGACCACCTATGGTAACCACTGGTTAAAAGTAGTTGACACATGATGATAGAACACGTTTTTTCCTAACTTCAAGGTCAACACCTGACCATCACTTTTGACCAGAGGTGATAGAACAAGACCTTATAATTCATTGTTTTCCTTTCTCATTTCACCTCATGGTTTAGTCTTAATTGGACACAATTAGATAAATTTCATTTAATTTACATAAAATATCTGTTTATAATTTTCTGACGATAAAGTAATAATCAGATTAATTGAAGTCAAACCTCAACATCTTAATAATTCATTGTTCTCCTTTACTAATTTCATATCAGAGAACGAACCATCTAATGGCTTTGTTCATAACTGCATTCGACATCAGCACGTTAATGCGCTACACCGCTTCCTTTGATTGAAACTGGTAGAGCAACTTCCATCTCGCCGTGTTTTGCAGATTACCAGTTCAATGGATCTTCATGGCGTAACAGTTAAACGTAAACAAAACTGGTGTTGTAGAAATCATGTGGAAATGGTCGATAGGATGTGGATGTGAAATAGTGGGAAATCTCGATGAACGAATCGGTGAAAACCGGGAAAATGGGAGAAACGATTATAATCCTTTATGATTTATGTATAAGTTGATACTGAGTTTTAGAATAGCTTAGTAACAATCTGTTAAGGAAAATTTGATGAGATTTTGTGGATAATCAGCTGTGCGAAAAGAATGTGTAAACATTCTTTTTTTTTTCAAAGTCCAGATCAAACGTGCGTTCTTTTAAGTTTTCCATATCGAACAAGATATGGATAATTTTGAAACACTATTTTTTTCAAAGTCTTCTCCATAGAAAGAAATGCAATCCTGCATCCTTTGAAACCACTTCTGAAAGCAGCTTGCTTGAAGGTACATACAAAATAGACTCTTTGAAGGCGTTGAATTCATCTTCTGGGAACTGGAACCAAATGTGGCGAACTGAGGGTTCTGCTAATATCAACCTAGCAGAACTATAATATAATGTTTTTTTTCAATGACAACTGCTGGATTTGAAATAGTGGCGATGAATGAGCTATAAACTTTAGTTAGAGAGAGAAATTTTCTAAATGGTTTTTCTGGGTTGATAGGGGTTATACGGAGACTATTTCTAAGTTTACAGTAGAGTAAGTATGTTTACAATCGATCAGCTCTTTCTTTTTTAAAATGAACCAATTCATATTCAAGAAAACTGTAATAACTTCAATATCTCTAAAGGAATACATTACTACCGGGTAATCAAAAAGCATTTATGCACAAAGAGGTTCACAAAATCACGAAGAGAGATCTAGATAAAGCTTCAAAGGAGTATTTGAAAAAAGTAGGTGCTCTGGAAAAAATTGGATTGATTTTTGATTGCTCAACTATGTTCGTGACGTTATACATAAAACAAAAAGAAAATCGTAAATGTTAAATTTATGACCATCAGGAATTCTAGTTTTCCGCTTGTTAAGCCGTCTTAAAAATCCGTTTCAGTCGAGGAACAAGCAATATATTCCATTTAATTCACAGGAAATGTGAACGATAATTTTTAATTTGTTTAAACAAACTCAATAATTACAAAAAAGGAATAAGCAATTATGGGGAATGTCGATAGAAAATAAAATTCAAATAAATGAACCGATTCGAAAGAATTCATTGTACGTCCATGGTTGATGGGAATTTTCACAAATGACTTGAACGTTAAAAACGATGACCTTGGCATTCCGTAAGTTTTGATTAAATAAAATTCGTTTAACGCGATTGAAGAAGTTTCTGCTCCAATTAAACAATATCGAGGTGGTGCCGGTAATCCTTTCATGTACGCGACAAATTCCTAAGCCCTACAAGACAAGCTCCATCGAACTAGGTCTCCACAAAAAAACATATCGATTTGCAGAAGGCTGCAAGGGATACTGGGATACTTGTCACTCTGTCCACAAAAATGACTAAATATGTAACCGCTGAGCCCAATTCCATTTGCGTTCACAGGCGCTCAAGATAATAACCATCAAGGGCTGAGCTAGATAATGAAAATAATAATAACGTTTATACAGATTCAGCTCACAAAACTTAACCAAAAACTGATACATAAGCTGAACAAACAGTAAATGCTTCAGAAGCATCAGATGTTGCTTGTATATTGTACAAAGAATATAATAGTTCACATGGGTATTGATTTAAATTGTTGTATTTGATGTAGTGGATTTTATTCAATACCTTGAAAGTAAACTGGAGTTTTTGAAATCTGAGTAGATTAAAAGCTCCGTAAGTGCAGTAGCACACACCGACTTACACAAACTAAGTTAATTAAAACATGTTTCGACCACCGAGATAGTAGTTTATTCTCCGTTTTTCATCTTAACGCGAAAAGTTTCCCAAGATTTATGAGAGTTGTTAAAAACCTCCGTTGAAATGTCGCCGTAATTTTACTGAATGTTTCAATGTAGATTTCTTGGTTAATGAGTCGAAAGAAGATTGTATTTATTTAAGCTGCTAATGGAGTAATACTGAAAATCTACAAGACATTCGTTAAATCGCTCTCAAGTTTTCCTGCAATGTTTAAATTTGAAAATTTAATTGTTTCGTTTGGTTCAGTGATTATTAAAGGAAATTGAAAATCTTTTACAGATAATAATACCAAAAAGGTGGATTGATTTCCTTTACAAAGTACTAATTGCTCCAAATAATATTTGTTCAGTTCATTACTGAAGCGATTGAAACTCCTTTTCAAACACAAATTAATATGGTTGTTCGAAAATCTTTCCAGGAACTGGAAGTACTTTCAATTATTGGTCCTTTGTGGAATAATAGGTATAATGCTTGTTTCATTTGAGCTTAAAGATCTTCCACGACATATTTTCGCCGTAAGAGTTGATTGAATCAGAACAGTTGAAATTTATAATTACTTCAATAATTTTATTTTATCTTGGATGTTGGGAAAAAGGATATTTCATTCACTATAGGTTTGTTCGTAGAACAGTCAGAAACTATCAGAAACCGTCAGAGGCATGCGCATTAAAAAAAAGCGTTTGTAGAAACAATTTGGTAGTTGGTGATTTAAAAATACCTTGTTAGAAGGAAGAAATTTGCGGTTTCGGATTAGTTGCCAACTATCAAAATAATTTGCTGACCGACCGGGATCAAATTTTTAGTTTGAGCATGCGTATTGTGATGCTGTAGAAAATAACATATTTTTACTATGTAGCAAACACTCAGATGAGAATTTATGCAAGGAGCAAAGGGACTAAACTTAAAGACATGGCAAAATACAACCAAAAATACAATAAGCCGTACCTTTGTACTGTTATAAGAGAATTGGAGGATCTTGGAAAAAATGCTATCGTTGATGAGGGATTTAAACTATCCATCCCTTTTTCTAATTCACCTGAGCTGGCAGTACCTACCATCAAAGTAGCGATAGAAGCTGTAGGTAGCAATGTGGTTTGAATAACAATTTCACTTTGATAGGTGTAGTGGCACCAGCTACAAACCGAATGCGCTCAGAATTATTTCGATTCTTACGCTCACATCCTGGCAAACTAGCACGTAAACAAAAAGTGTCTAAAATCACAATTGCCTGAAACGGGGTCCTTAGGAACGCAGTATATCAACACACTCTGTTTGTGTCCAACCAATGGAGTGCTCCTCCAAAATGTCTATTTTCGTTGTGCTTCCTTACACTGGAAATCAATGTGGAAGAGCTCCAGTGTATTTGTATCCTTGAAATCATTTGCGCCCTATTCACCATTAATCGTTAGCAAACTGATCAACAGAAAGATAAACCTAAACAGACTGTTGAAAGAATTCGGTATACACCAATAATATATGGAGCTCTGGAAGTAGACCGCCAACGAAAGGTTACCAGAAAGGAAAGATTGGCATCTGGATAATGGTAACTTAGGTTATCTCATACTTGTGTGTGATTACCTATAAGATCTAATTATTCAGTCAATTGATCCTCGGGTGAATATTCACTGGACGACAGACTACTCTTCCTTCACTCCTTCATAAGGCGGAGAATGATTTAATGTTATAAATTTCAATTGACTGAAATCCGAAAACAATAAACAAAACAAAGTACAAAAAATCAGGGAAAGCCATAACCAAAAATTGCTCAAATTCAACGGTTGGTCCTGATGAAATTGTTAACTTCAATAGTATAATAAAAACTAATTGTGAATGGTGGATAGGACGAACAATTCAACCAACTGATAAGTGTCTCAATAACTGTTTGACCGAACTATAAGTGACTATGGTAAATACGGCTGTTAATTTGGTTCATGACCTCTTTATTTGAATATGTTTTTAGTAATGGATGCTGGATTCCAGAAGATTGAACTAAAACGATTTTTTCAATCACGTTAACTCCAGATTTGAGATGAAAATTAATTGCTTTCCATTAAATTTTGACGTGTACATTGGTCGACAATTTTTATGGATAATCAGGTCAGGCGTCTCTTTAGAAGTTTTTAGTCTGACGAATAATAAATATCGACTTCTTATGCAGGATGTCTCATGAATAAGTATGGCGTTAATCAGCAGTAGATCCAAATAATTTCGTACAGTTTATTTCTAAACTTGTTAGTTTATGGAATACTGATTGCTGAACAGTGCAAATCAAATACAAATTTTATTGCAAATCATCTCAGGGGGGTTCGTGAAATTTCACTGTACCACATTCTTGAAACAGCCTGTAGTTCGAGCTAAAGTCTTTTGTCTGAACTCTTCACTAAATTTCCTACATAAAATGTGCTATTTGTTAAACTTGTTACCACACTCAATTTCCAAAGATTTTCGTTTTCAATTAACATAAGACACTTTTTAGCACTGTAAATTTTTTTAAATGATAATAGTAACTGCAGACATTTTCCGAATAATTTGAACACAAGCTTTTGTGGGTTTATAATCCATAGTTCTGCAATTAATAGTTATTTATGTCCCAAGGTAGTGAAGTGATTCTTTATCGGATGAATCTGAAATTATGAGACGAGCGAAGCGAGGCGAATAACAGGCGAGTCCGATAAAGACACTTTACTGACGTGGTGCATACAAAATTTTATCGCCAATTGCTCATAGTTCAGAATATAAGAAACTGAGGTATATTTCCTTGCATTTTATTATGACAAAGTTAACAGCACATATGGAACAAATCTACTTATTATTTGTTATATTAAAATTTAAGGTACACCCTAAAGCATTATAAAAGTTAATTCCTGTAGTCAAAGGAGTTCCAACAATAATTTGTTATAAATAAGTCGCAAGGAAACTATTATGGAGCCGTAATAGGAAAACGCGTGACACTGACAGATGACGATTTCCGAGTAATGTCTAAGTCAAAATACTGTTCCTGCCGCATATGCCACTTTACCTGCCGCATATGTCACTTCACCTGCTGCCGCATATGTCACTTGTGAAGTGACGAAAGGTGAACTGTTTGTTTACTTCCGAAAAATCAATCTGATAATTGATGGTTTTACTGACGGTTGGCGATAAAAAGATTTATTTTATATTTATTACACTCAAATGAAACAAATTAGCAGAATCACATAAATTAATTTGCTATTGGAACTTTTTCACTTTCGTCCCCCAACTTCGTACTGCGTAGGTACGTTTGTTCATTTGATTGGTACTCTTCCTAAAAATATATCAGGAGATACTTCTCTGCAGGCAATTTTTATTCTATCGCACTGGTGTCACATACATAAACTTTTTGATTTGATATTTAACTACATTTTATAATCCGTCGGATTACATTCAGGAGTCCGTGCTATCCACTTGATTGCTGCTTATACTCCATGGTTTTCCCATTTTCCCGTGAAGTTTCAATGCTAGTTTACAGTTTAAAACGTGGTGAGACCACATCGTACATAAACAATTGACGTTCTACGTAGATGAGGTACATTATCAAAAGGGTCCATTGAATTATCAGGGTATAATGAAAGGCCCGGTGAACTGGTCCCCAATTATTCCAGTGAAACCGCTAATTTTTTCCTGATGTTGTTCAACTTTCACAAAGTGTTAGTTTTCATAAGACCAAATATCAAATATACCACTTTGTTTGTAAATGTCGGTGAGGGAAACATTGAAATAAAAATCCCTATCCCTTTTCATTTGTTGAAGAATTCTACTTAAGATTCATGAACAATATCTTGAAAATCTTGCATCTTTCGCAAGTGGTGAGGGAGCCGCTGCATTTCTCTTTAAACTTTCCATGTTTACCTTCATGGAAACTCCAGTTTGCAATGCGAACACTAATAGAAGGGGCTTCTACAAAGTTGGGATATTATACCAAATTTTCAACAATTTTAGTTTTTTTCCACGTTTTCCCGTAATATTTGCACCCTTGTTTTCTTTAAAATATAGCTACGTGATATCTACCCTATCCGCTATGGAATAACCCATGTTATTTAATTCTCGACAATACAATAAAACAAAACATTGCTTCGATGTACGAATCCACTGATTTCACGTTCTTTGTGTGTGTATCGTATTCATTTCTCTTTCACAAATGTGATGAAAACATTACAAAAACAATGCAAAGCAGAAAAATTAACATTCAAACCATTGGCGTACACAACCACCCATGTGCCATATTCACTGTTTTGACGAAAGTGGAAAAATTCCAATTTTAAGAACTCTCACCAAAAAAATAGGTACATATTTCAAATCTAGAAAATTTGTTTATTTAAAAGTATTAGGCCGAATTTTTAAATATTAAGGCTGTTGTGGAAAGAATTGAAAGTGCTTTGGCTCACTCGACCTATTTGAATATAAGGTGATGCTTATCTTGCTAGGTATCGAAAATAACGAAGTAAAAAATACCCCCATTGATCAAAAATAGGTGGGCCTCTGCGTTTTCTTAAAACATAATAGTGGCACTGTTCCGTTTTGTCCGGCTACCCTGTAGATTATTATTGAAACTTCAGTTTTATTGACGTACAGAAACTATACAACTACTTCTGTTGGATTGTATTGGATTCAGGATGATTAAATGTCCAATTTATAACCGGGTTAGGATTGTAAAGTATGAGGCCCAAACTTCCAGCGGGTCTGATAACCCTCATCGAAGTTGTGGTTCCAGAACGACTATTTTCCAATTATCCAAATTGCACGTATTAAATTGTTTATTCCGTCAAGCAAATGTATCGCTGGGTTTCTGGAAAACTTGGAAATCCCTCTTAACTATAATAACAATATGTACAGCGTTGCTGAATTCTAGCACGATTGATGAGTATTCATTCTGCATATTTTGAAGCAAATGTCAATTTTCCATGACGTCTGCGATTAGCATACGGACACCATCTTAAAGTTTTTGGAATGTCGAGTGACACATCCATAAATAATAGCAATGTATCACTACTAAAAAAAAGGATACAAATTCAACAACAGTATTAAAATTATGACTCTACACAGAACTTGATGTTACAGAAATGTATATACCAAACATTCCTTCACGTTGTGAATACCTCATAACAATAACTGCTTAAAGTGCTGGCCATTTTTTGTTTGTCGACAATGAAACAATCCTTCGTATCTGTGAATTCTATTTTTGATGATTTGTGGAGTAATTCTCTGCGTTTCGAAGTGTATGCGATCCTTTAAATCGATTAAGTTAGTTTGTCTGCTAGCGTAAACGCGGCCTTTTAAGTAGCCTCAGAGAAAAAAATCGAGTGTTGTCAAGTCGGGAAATATATTGCCGACCACTCAATTATACATTTCAACCAATCCATATTTAATTGTATTAAAATTACATATGTTACGGTTGAAGTATTTACTTGGCTAGTATATAAACTAGTTGGATAGTATACAAACTATCCAACTGCCTGGTTATTTTGATGAAAAATCGTATTTCCACTAAAATAGCTACGAGTAATGGCTGGTTTGTATACTATTCAGCTAGTTTATAAACTATACAAAATTTATCGCTAAAACTCAAACCACAAGGAAATTACACAAATTAGCTAGCATTTTTGGCTAGTTTGTAAACCATCCACATTAGTTGGATAAAGTGTAAACCTGTTATTGGTAGTAATACATAATAACCAACAAGTTGGTTGGTATGTAAGCCAACCAACGCGGAACCCCAGTTTTGGTCGAAGTTAACAATAAAACCTCAGTTTTATTTATAGAACAAGCAATGGCATTGCTCTCTACTGAAACAACAGAAAATGCTCTCAATTAATCATCACCACAAAAATTATTATCATGTTCTGAATAAAACGTATGTGACCATTGCCAGAATAAAAACAATATTAAAGCGGTGAGGGATTCATGTCAGGAAAGTGTAAAAGGGCAAGCACAAAAAATGCTGCAAATTTCTCGCAAGAAATTTAAACCAAGAACTGTCGGCATGTCCGTGAGAGTACCCATTCCAGATGTAGATCGAAGTCGGTCAGATCATAGAAATATATTGGGCGTCATAATGAGTGTAGAAGATGAATTTCACCGAATTGGAACTGTTCACGGTGTCCTTAAACAGCTCGATTTCCGTAACGAATTTGAAATATGTAAGCAACAATTTTTAAAGTTGGAAAATGTCAAGACGGACACCGAAATAACATTACGAAGCGCTGCAGGAAAATTTTCAGTATCGGGTTCAACCCAAGGATATGTGCGATGTCACTGCAAGAAGAGTTGTGCGAATAAAAAGTGTAAATGTCTTGCGTCTGGATATACGTGTAATAGTAAGTGCCACAACTTGCTCCAACAAATAATACTGTTCTTTATGAAGGGTTCAATGGAACTCAAAGTCAAACCACAATATATTCAATGTCCGTTGGGACTCAAAACTTGCAACTAGTTTCGGTCCCAACAGACATTGAATATATTTTGGTTTGACTTTGAGTTTCATTGAACCCTTCATTTGGATTCTAACCACATTTGAGGTATGGATGAACTCTTAGAGTTAATACTGTTCTTTGTTTGGTGGTTTTAAAGTCCTGAAATATTTTATTGTTAATATTTTGTCACCTGCTATTATTAGTTATATTTCTTTTACGTTTTTTAAAGTAATAATAGGTACCTGTAACAATCTTACATTGTACCAATAAATAAAACATTTTTGACTTGGGATTTTACTATCCCAAACTAAATTAACCCAAGAGAATTGATTAGTTTGTTGAGTAATACATAATAACCAACTCGTTGGTTATTATTTATTACTACCAATATCAGGTTCACACTATATCCAATTAATGTGGATAGTTCACAAACTAGCCAAAAATGCTAGCTAATTTGTGTAATTTCCTTGTGGTTCGAGTTTTAGCGATAAATTTTGTATAGTTTATAAACTAGCTGGATATTATACAAACCAGCCATTACTCGTAGCTATTTTAGTGAATATATGATTTTTCATCAAAATAACTGGGCAGTTGGATAGTTTGTATACTATCCAACTAGTTTATATACTAACCAAGTAAATACTTGAACCGTAACATATACATTGTTTTCAAATATTACCTAACGTCTCTTTGATAATGGGCAAGTGCGAAATTTCGAAATTGTGTATTGTGTATTGGAGTGATAGATTGCTACTATTTTTGGAAAGACAGAAATAAGCTCCATTTCCAAAAACCTAAGATGGCAGCCCTATATACGCTAAACGCTGACGTCAAAAATATATGACATTTGATCTAAATTATGCAGAATAACGCCTCACTCATCGTTTTTAAATCTCATAATACTCCATTCATCCTTCTCAAGAATAATCAAATTCACAACACAAACGTAGCTAAGACAACAAAAATTTTGATTCGAACTATTCAAATTATTTATCAGCAAATCCTTTCAAACACTTTCGATTCAAATTTAGGAATTTTACATGGAGAAGCTGAATCCCTCAAATGGAATCTTTTAGATGCCCTTGAGATAAATAGAAACAAATATTAAGGTAATCTTCCAAACGACCCAATAGATATCAACCTTTGTCCCTCATTGACATTATTCACCCAGGAGATGGTTCAGAAGAGATAAATGTGTATGAGTTTCCAGATGAACCTTTTAAAATTAAAAACTATGTCGTGGGTGGAGATTTATTGGAACGAAGTTCCTTATCGCGCGTTGTGAAAGGAGGCTAGACAGATAAAATTCTTACGAAAAATTTTTCACGACACTTTTTGATATAGGAAGCTATTGTAAGCTGTGCGCATCGCATGTTTCTCTATCTGTATCTTTCTCTCTTATAGAAAGGCGCGAACCATCAACCTACGCGTTTATATCAAGGCATTCAACACATGCTGCCATGAGCTCTCATGTGTATTAGATGCGAAGAAAGGTACATGCTGCAATGTGCGATATACAGATAATAATAATAAATGCTTTTGTATTTTTAGCAAGTACGCACTATAACCTCTCTTTATTATTATGCTAACCAAGTCATACGCATTATAATCTCCACATTTTGTGTGTTTAGCAAGTGTACGCGTCATAATTTTAATAAATTCAAAAACAAATTATATTTTAATATTACAATTTCAGAACGTATGTATTTAGCAAGCCGTTCGTGTTCTAACCTATACGCTGTTGTGTTTACGAAGTCGAGAGAGTATATATATATACACTCTGTTGTTGTGTTTACAAAGTCCCGCGCATCTATGACGTGTATGAAAGAATAGACAGACAGAGTACATATATATATATATATATATATATATATATATATATATATATATATACGTACCTAACTACCTAATCGAGGCCCACTACGTTCTGAAGGCAAAGCAAAGCCCTATAGAGGGGAAGGGTTTTTACGTCTATATATTTCGTAGTATTTACGAGCCCCGGGGAAGTATCACATATGTTACCAAGCCCATGTGTATAAAAAGTATGTAGTTTGTGCATATTAAGATGCCCGCCAATGTTGCCAAATTTTCTGCCACCGTTATGTAAGACCCGGGTCTTGTTGAAAGGCTCCCAAAACCCGATTTTTAATATAAAATGTGGTAAAATGAAAAATGGAACAAATGAAAGGAACAATAAGATTTAAAAAAGTTTTTTTTATTATACTACAATAATAATATATAATAAAACTGATGAAATTATTTTTGCCGAAACTCATTGTAAACCATAGTTTTAACTTTTACCCAATTAGTACTACCAAAAGTTGATTCATATTTATTCAGAAATTCATCCACTTCATATTTGCGAGGAGCAGTTTTTTCATTGATGTGACTACTAAAATGTTTCAAGACAATTTCTTTTTCTTGCTTGTTCCAGCGTTTCCGATTGCCTGTCTCATTTTCTAAAATAGACACATACATAAACACATACATTTATAAAAAATAAGTAAGCTCACCAAATCATGCTTTATTATATTCGCGTCCGATGGAATACATTACAATGAACCATCAAAAAGAGCAACATAATTTCTTATTTGAACCTAACCAGAAATGGCTAGTGATGATCTCTATCTAATTCATAGTCTATTTGAAAGAATTTAAATGGCTTGTTACCTCTTAGTACTTTTTTGACTGGTACGTCTTCACATATTTCGGAGGATGGTCTTTTTCTGGTGTCATTATTACTGCTTGGTATATTAGTATTTTCCAATACATCAACAAGTGTATCTGAATTTCCTTCTCTTTGAACATTACCTCAAAATCGTTCAGTTAGAGGCCTTTGAACATTATCTAAAAATCGTTCAGTTAGAGGCCTTTCGTCATCATCATTCTCCGACTCAGAGCGGTCGATTAGCCGGAATCCGAGAACTACAAGTGAATGAAAATGAAATTTGCATTTGAAGAGTTATCAGAAATTCGTTCTTTTCAACATATTTCTTATTTTTCCAATTTTCCTTGAAAAGCTGATTTCAAAGGTACCAAATTTATGGGGTTTACAGTAAATATTAACGATATTACAGGGTGTTGAAAATCGCCTTTTTCCTTATTCCTATTAAATTAATACATGGGGGTCATGAATTTGGAGCTTTTTCAGTTTTTGACCATCTTGTATCCATTTTCCAATAATATCACTCACTAGTTATTGAAAAATTAAGATTGGAAGATGTAACGGAGCCTTTATGCCAATAGCCATGTGACTGATAAGAAAATTATTAAGTTGAATAAGTTGATTTTCATCATCTTGTAACTTTACTAAAAAGCCCATGTATTTTGGTATCTTTGAAATCAGTTCTTCGAGGAGAGTTAGAAGATCAAAAATTTAAAATAACCTATTCATGATTAACTTCCGGTATAACTGGAAGCGATAAGAAGATACCAATAGTTTTAAAGGATAGTTCTCCTTTCAGAATCTCTACACGCGAATTTTCAGTTTTCATTTATCTGGAGTCATCGAGATGATATTTGTTTAACTGATGGTTTTTCCTCCGCACCCTGTATATTGCCTCTCAAGCATGCTATGAATAAATTTTTTGTTAATTTGTGCACCGATAAATTAACTCCAATGTTAAAATTTCATATACCTGGAAATGTTATTGTCACTTTGACATCGATAAAAAAGGTGCATCCTTTTTTATCGGATAAAAACTTCTCTTCCTCAATATCTAGATATCTAGTAAGTGGACGTCACTTTTACACAATGACAATTGGTTAATAAAGATAATTATTGTTGTTGTTCATCCATATATTCTGTCGTTAATTTATCTTGCCAAAACACACTCGAGCTTTTCTTTTATCAGATAAATTTCTCTTTCAAAGTTTTGCCAATCACTAATTTGCTTGAAAAACTGACATTAGATAAAATCGGTGTCGCGATTTTATCATGTCAGTTTTTCTCGTAAAATTAGTGATTGGCAAAACTGTTCCGTTGCAAAGAGAAATTTATCCGATAAAAAAAGCTCTTGTGTTTTTACTGTTGATAAAATGAATAACTTACCCAGGCTATTTAAAGCCATTGCCACTAAACGTGTACTTCTGTTCATTATTCACTAATGCACTTGCACTTGTTTGACATATTAAACATAATATCAAACTATCGTAGAAAATACAGTATTTATTATCCGTTAAACCGTTGCCAGATTTCAGGGCTTCGAATCATATTATTTCTTTGCCGGGCGGGAAAAATCGGACAAACATATACCATTTGTATATAATATATACAAAGTATATACAGAACATTCCATTGAGACGCGTAGCGGAATTTTGGCGAACTAATACGAGTATATCTGATTAAGAAAGTCGGGCTTAGGAGTCCCATACGAAAATTCGACAACAGACAATATGTGGGTAGGGGGAACGCTGAACAAATTTATACACGCTTGTCTTTAGGAAGCCCAAAACCGGGCTTCCTATGTCGGCGGTGGGCTTCGTATAACACTAGTGGTATAGTAGATTGGGCTTCTAATTGGGGGATAATATGTATATATATATATATATATATATATATATATATATATATATAAATGTTTCGGTGTGTGTATGTATATGTACAATTCCTTCACTAATTAATCGAAAGGAACTTCGTTCCATCCGGGTGTCCCTTGACACCTCTCAAGTTTTTTATATCTATCTTTTCTCTGTGTCATGAGTATCTAAGTAAAACACTAACAACCAATCACAGGTGCTGAAGTAAAATTCAACGGTTGCTAAAAAAATGCTCATCTCATCTTCTCAGGTTTAAGTCCCTAGCTGACAGGCACATTTTGACAATTCCATTAACACTATGGTTCCTAGTGGATGAGTTTGAAACCTTATTTCATATTCATTAACTATATACATTCACTTATAAAGTCTCCTTTGTGTTAACACCTCCCAAGCAATCTAATAAATCTTAATAATTTGTATTTGGAACACATTTCCAATAAATGAGGTTCACATGAGGTATTATACTTCACATCTGGTTTCCAATATATAACACACTGTAGTGTA
>CAJUYG010002829.1:0-12865 GCA_910591675.1 Galerucella calmariensis
ATTTGTGTGTAAGATATTATAATAATAAAACATCACAAAGCATTAAAATTTGAAGTTTGTTTAAAAAAATGCAACTGCTCCGTTTTTCGTGCCGGTGAGTGTATATGATAAAATATAATTGCTAACTTATACCTATCTTACAGAAGTTAAAGGTGGCAATGGACCATTGTTACCAAGTCCTTGTTCAAAATGATTGATATGAAGTCATAAGTACTTTGCAGAGGCTGGTTAATTGTTTTTGGCATACTTGCTTCAATAAGAAAAGTTTTACAGTAATTTAACAAAGCAAAATTAAAGAGGATTGAATGTTCGAAATAAAATATGTAACCATACTTTTTCCAGCATGTGAAATTTTATTAATGTTAATCTGAAACCACCGTTAGTTTGGATAATATTTTAAATTAATTACAAAATGTTCCTTTAAATATATATTTATATTTTTTAATAACATACGACCTAAAAATTACAATATTTATTGAGTTTAAAGCGACAAAACATAGTGATTGATATAATAAAAAGAAACGTCTCTGTATTGGCACTTTATCACGTGGAAAACAGCTTTTATAATGGATGAACTATAAGAAAATATATACAGTACTGTCAGTGGGGATGAATCCAGTCCCCAGAAGGTGCAGTCAACGCTTTTAAGAACTCTAATTCGAATGCAACAACAAAAAAGGGAGGATTTCTCCAAGAAGAACCTAGTGAAAAGACTGTTGATTCTGAGAAGGGCTGCTGGTCTCTTCATATAAAAGGCACAACTATGAGCAGAAATAGCCCGAAGGCTGATGTGCCGAGGACTCAACCTAATCTAAATGCACTTTGTTGTTAGGCAAGGTGCAAAGACTTGCATGTCTCAGCATTGCAGGATGCATGAGAAGCACGCCAACGGCAGCACTAGAAGCCTTATTCGACCTTCCTCCACTACACCTCGTGATAATGGGGGAAGCAAGGATGGGACTATTTAGGCAGCAAGATAATCTGAGCAACAAAATAGTTAGATCAGGACACACATCTGTTAAAGACATCATAAGTGAAGCCATTTTAGATATGAAAACAGACTATATGGCCACTAAACTTCTCCTAAGCCCTAAATATGAGGTAGGAATACCTCACAGAAAGGACTGGCAAGACCCAAGCAGACTGAAATTTCCCCGAGGAGATACCTGGTACACAGACGGATCACAGACAGGGGAAGGAACAGGAGCAGGAGTGTACAGTGAAAAGAGAAACACAAAAGGCTCTTTCTCACTAGGCAAACATACCTCTGTATTTCAGGCAGAGATCTATGCCATCCTAGAATGTGTCAGAATTAACAAATATAGGACTGACACTCATAGGATAAACATACTAACTGATAGCCAGGCAGTCCTTGCGGCTTTAAATAGCCGCAAGGTAACATCCAGACTAGTAGAAGAATGTCAGAAAGAACTAAATGAACTAGCAGACCACATTAAAGTAAGATTGGTGTGGGTGCCGGGACATAATGGAATTTCTGAAAATGAACAAGCTGATGAACTCGCAAAAAGAGGTTCAGCAACAGCATATGATGGACCAGAACCAGCTCTTGGAACCACAAAAAAGGTAGTCCGAGCGCAAATACAAAAATGGGTACAAAGCCAACATAGACTTCATTGGAGGAACACTCCGAAACAGGTACACAGCAAAACCTTCATAGGTGACACATGTGCAAAACGGGCCAAAGAACTACTGAATATCAGCAGGAATAAGCTAAGAATTATTACAGGTTATCTAACGGGTCATACCCCGTTAAAAGATCACCTGCACAAAATAGGGACCTCAGCTGCAGACTATGTGGCATGGAGATCGAGACCGTGACCCATATCTTGTCTGACTGTGAGGCACTGCACTCGAGGAGACGGGCAATCTTCGGAGAGGCCAATGTGCCACCTGAAGTATATAGGCACACATCCAATGGACCTATACCGTCTACTCGAAGGTACGGGGATAACTGGATGGGTGGACTAAATATGGGAGCAGAGTACAATAAGCCAATAGGCTGCAGTGCTCCCGGCATCTGAACGGCTCACATAATGGAAAAAAAATGCACTTTGTGGGCAATATTTTGAGCAACAAAAATTATCAACTGTTTTTTTCAGCTCTATATGCAACTCTCGTAAGCACGAATGTTTTTGTTTTTTTCCGAATACCGTAATCGTGAACTATCAACAATGTGAATCAATGAGTCAATTCACTTTTGTGATTGCTTAGAAAGACATCGGCGCGCCACTGCAACCCGCCCATCAAATTCCACCTTGATTGGTTGTTTGCCGGGAAATTAATAGTGTTTTTTGTTTATTTTACATGTTAATTGTGTAAAATTCACGCGTTTATTTATTCATGGGCTACCCCCCGCCGCGCATCTACATAATACATCTCCTTTGGATGCTGCAGATCGCCGGGCGAGACTTTTTTTCTTCGTTTTTTTCTTAAATATAGCGGTGGCTATTCAACCGAAGGTCAATGAATATTTTTTTATCGTATTGAATGAAGCGATTTAATATATACAGAGTGTTATAAATTTATTTACCCACTAGTGGGACTGTAAAAATTAGTAAAAAGGGAATATAATAGAGTTTTTTAATAAAAAAGGTGCAAATCTGAATGTATTTAATGGAGAAAAAGGGGATGTTTTGGTTATACCTCACAATTTTTGTAATGTATAATTGAAAAAGAGCCAAACGAACGAAAATACAGCACTGTAAACTGTATAGTATCGAAATAAATAATTATTTCCATATAGAGACTGTTGTTACAAAAAATTCCTATGACTAAGCAAAGTTACAAAAAGCAAAAAATGTTTTCTTTTATCGATCAAAAAAGATCATGTCGATAGTTCCTTTCGTTTTTGAGATAATACGGTGCTGAATGTACGAAAGAGTAAAAAGAAAGGTCATGATCACCAAAAAAGGTCCATATTTTTGTGTTCATGTGTAGAATGGAGTATCTAATGAATCTGGCTGGGTCTCGTTCGGCAATTCAGGTAAAAATGACGTTTGAATACTACTGAAATCTCCGACAATCACAACACCTTATCGCTACAACTTCTTAATCCGAAAGTGCTAAACTAAAAGCAGCCTTACTATATATTATTATTTAAACGTCTTTTTTTATTCATTGAGAAACTCGGTTGATTATACACTACCGATTTTTAATTTCTTTTTTCCGTTGAAAGTTTTTGGGATTCATGCGCGACCACTTGGCATCGTATTTTCTTTACTTTGACATCTTGATACAACGGATGAGATATAGATAATGGTTTTCTGGCCATAACTAAATTTTTAGCTGACCAGTAATGGTGCTACGAAAGGTGGAATTAATGATGAGTAAATAATGGAACAGTGGAAAGGAAATTATGATCTGTAAATTGTAAAGTAGTAAACTGTTTTGGAAATATTTACAGGAGGTTTCGGTTTCAGTACTTTTTTTTATTACCATACAAGGTGTCTCGTTGAAAGTACTGTAAATTGAGAAAAGGTCTTGACTTACAAGAGACGTTTAAAGTATCAAACGTAGATCAGTACTGGGTCTCTGCACCATAGAGATCATACAGATGAAACGTGGTAGAATCGTCCAGTATGCTTCATTGTTTTTTGTTTTTGCTTTTATTGTTTCGAAAAATATTCGGGATGTGAATTTGAAAAGGAAAAGTAAAAAATAAAACTAAATTTTTAAAATGAATCAATTCACAGTTTTTATCCAGCATCTTGGTAATTTTGTTATACTTATTGATAATCTATCAGATATTTATCACAAATTTAATTAAATATACTCATTAGCCACCAGAATAATAGAGCCACTAAATCTTAAATTTTGATTTTTAAATAACGCGTATTTTTTGGATTGACAAGTTTAAAACAGTAAAAAGAGAAGCAGCTGCAGGACTTTATAAAAAAAATTTATAAATGTTGTAAAATACTAAGTTTGGAGTTTGTTTTAAGTGTTAAATTTAATCTATTTAAATAATTTTCCCATAGACTCTCCCATGGATCTTTTATAATAACACAGGCACATTTAAAAAACGGGAAGGACCATTTTCGGATTATGTCTAATATCTCCAAAACTAGTCGAGATATCTTAAATGTTTTCGAACCATCTAATATCCTATAAGGATGAACTGTAACTTAATTTTAATATAAATTGTATTCATTGGACGTCACTACCATCAATAATGCTGCAACGATTGAGACATGTATACAGAAGACTTTTTTTTTCTAGGAACGGTCCACCCACAATAGAATCCAACCGAAACTAAATAATACTCCAAACATAAAACACTCGTTATAGTTAACTGCCTATTTAAACCTTAACTGAAATTAATATCTATAGAAATGTACAGGTAAGATAATTTGTAACGAAACGTCAGGACCCCCACGGTCGAAGTTGAAAGCACGGAATTGTCATCTGTCAAGTTCCATCTCACCCATTTTCTAAGAATGGTTTTTGAAAAGATATCGATATCCAATGAGCTTGTAGTTACATAAATAAAGAAATCGACCGGCTCAGTTCACACCAAATTTGAAAATAAGTAAGTACCTAGCCAGGTGACTTCATCACTTTTGTTGTACAAAAATGGGTTTTATGCTTTTTTAGATACAATGGTCGAGATAAGTGTGGCTGTTTTGTCGAGTACCCTTAACACAATTACGGCACAATACTGTGCTACCTATATAACGACAGAAAAATTGAATCTATTTTTATGACTAAGTGGTTATTAAAGTTGGAGATTTTTACGATTTTATTGTTTAATTTTTGAAATAAAATCACAGCCAAACATTAAATGTATAAAATGATGAGGCAAAAAAATTGGGACACACGGTAAGAACTTTAGTTCCTTTTAAGCAATAATCAAATTTTTTGCATCAATAAATAAATACACATATTATTATAAGAATTTATTTTACTCTGGATGAAACTTCATTTAACAAAAATATACAGTGGTATTATAATTATAAAAATCTTATCATTAAGTTGATTGGCACAAAGTAAATATTAAGTATTCTATTAACTGTAATTAATAATACAATGTATGCTGACAATCAACATTTCGCGCCGAGAGACTAGCTCTGAGACTGAGGAGAGAGCGCGAGAGCCCACGCGCTCAAGGCACATAACGTAACAACGTAACGTAACGGTCAGATCTTTTGCATCGCGACCTCCCTCGCTCTAAGTAACGTAACGGTCAGACCAGCCTACTACTACTACTACTAAATGTGCAGGCGAGCCTTGTCCTGGACAACTCAAGCCAAGGTTCCGACACTGAGGCCACTGGCGGGCCCATTGTGCCATTCCTGCTACCTAGACATCCATGAAACCGAGCCCTTCAATAAAGGCCACAACCTTTTTCAATGGATGTCTGCTTGTGTCTCCATGGGCCATAACTGGGACTCCGAAGATTCGCTTGCGTAGTACAGCCCAGTGTGGACACTCTAAGAGAACATGAACTGACGTTTCATCAGTCATGCCGCAACCCCTACATAGGGAACTTTCCTCTACTCCTAAGTTGTGGAGGTGTTTCCTCATACAGCAGTGCCCTGTTAGGAGTCCTGCTATCTTCCTTAGCCTGCTCCTTGGTAGTTCAGTGGCTGCCCTGGCGTGTCCATCAGTCCATCCCTTCAGTAGAAGTTTGGATTGTCTAGGACCCTGCAGAGCATTCCAATGAGCGAGGTGCTGATTCCTCAGCCACTTCTTCATCTCCTTGCGTATTTTTTGTTTTGTTAGGCCCAGGGTCGGGCCGCAGAAAGGTCCCTTTCGCAGCCAGTGCATCCGCCATCTCGTTGCCCTCAAAACCAGAGTGGGCTGGAATCCATTCTAACCGTTAGCAAGTTCTGAGTTGCTGGTATACCCACTCAGGGCTTTAATTGCTGCCTGAGTGTCGGAGTATATGGTTATGCGTCGATTCACATAACCTCTGTCTAGGTTTATCTGCGCACATTCCAAGATAGCATATATCTCGGCCTGATATGCAGATACACCCTCACCCAATGGTACACAAACCTGTGTTCTTGGGTTCCTGGAGTAAATTCCAGCCCCTGCTCTATCACCGGAGCATGAGCCATCTGTGTACCAGACGGTCCCATTAGGCTGTGTATTCCTCTCTTTTTCCCAGGACTCTCTATCTCGTATCATGGCCCTGTATGGGGTAGCGAAGTAGTACTTACGCAGGCATTCATCAGCTGCTCGAGCCAGAACTGGAATATCTTCCAGGAGCCGGAGCTTATTGACGTGCCTGCACTCTTCCCCTCTTCGCACGTATCCCAGCCGTTTCAAGAGCAGGAAAGCCCTCCCCGCCTCAGCCTCGATCACATGGTGTAGAGGCCGAAGACCAAGGATCACCTCCATCGCAACAGTTGGTGTAGTCCTCATGCAGCCAGTTGCCCCCAAACTGACCACCCTTTGAAGGCGTGCCAGTTGCGATCTAGCCGAGACCAAGGTTACCAGACCAGAGCCGCATGTGTGAGCATAGGCAGCATAATCACTCACACACCAACCTAACATAAAGAACTAAAGTTCTGAGATACATTACTAGAATTGTTGAGTAATGAATATAAGAAGAGACGCAGCATTGTAATAGTTTCTTACGTTCTAAAACAGACATAACTTTTCCTACAATCGCGCGTGAATGACTAATTACTATATTCAAATGACAAATGCGGAGGATTGTGGGATTTTCACTTTACGCTTTGGAGCAAAAAAGAAATCTTGTGTACAAAGTGAGCGTTCATAGAACATATAATATATACCTAACACTCTACACCACAGCGTTCGCAAACGCACCACGCGAAGCGTTTACCCGTCTTAACTGACAAGTACACTGCATGTTTTCGCTTCTCACCTTATCCATAGATTTTAAACGCACTCGTTATCTCATCAGTCATTTTTGGTTGAGCGCGAATTTTAAACCAATGTCATTTTAATTCAAATAATTGTATCTTGATAGGTAATTTCAAGCAGCAAATATGTTAAAGACAATCTCCTGGGTATACAAAATTATGTTGCACAACTTTTTGTTAAACTACTATCCCTGGATTCTTGGAATAATAAAAATTCAAAAAAGGATTCCATGTCGCAAAATAAAGAGATGTTGCCATTCGCATTTTCTCTTTTGATTAAGTAGTCTTAGTCTTATACTGAGCGTACTAGAGTCAAGAACTGCGAACGGACTGGCCAAATGTTTGGGCTTCTTGTTTGCTGCAATCCATTCCATTATTACCGTCTTTGGTTTACTACGATTTTCATGAAATCTCTGAATGTTCGATACCATACTGTATAAACTCTATGTAGGAAAAAATACTGAAGTCTGAGATATCTATATCTATTTCTACTTTTGTTTTTAATATTAAATAGAAATGTATTTAACTATCACAACCTGTATATAATTGTTACAGTCATTACTATCAAAACAATGCGCACAGGAAACAATTCATAATGTTTCTCTGCATTATTTTAAAAATTTGAGGTTATATTATCCACCATTTGACTTTATCGCGCATCTGAAAAATATTGTCACTTAAATTGCCTGCATTTGACAAAATCGCGAGTCCAGAGGTAACAAAAAATATTATTATTTTCCAATTGAACACAAACCATAACATTCTTCTGAAACTCATCGATAGTATTTCATTATTCACAGCCAGTCTCTGTTTATGTGCTTGTATACTATATTCTCCTTCTCTCATGAGTTATTCATATCCTTTAGGCATCTCTACTGTAATTTGTAACGTTTTGTGGCTAACGATATACTCATTTTTATTATTTCGTTGATAATGACCTTTGAAAGGTGAGTTGGAAGGGGAAATTTCAACGTGCGTCTAGACAAACGTGCTTTACGACGTCCCAACTTCCTACTCCCCAGCCTGAAGGATTCTCGGAAATGTCACTCCTACTAAAAACCTTCCCACGTGTTAGATAAATGTAATTCTTTGAAAAATGCCATGTTTATCGAATAAGTTGAAAATTAATCAACAAATACATTTACATTCGATATTAATAAAATTACTAGGAAGATTAATGTTTGGGAAAGAAACTTTTAACAGAATTATAAAAAATAAGACAGTGACAGATGAGTCATACTACTTTTTGGCTAACAGAAAAGTATAAAAAAGAAGTATTTGGTGTGATAAAAGGAGAAGAGCAAAACTACGTGGGATAATTTGGAAGCTGGAGTTAGGTGAGGACAATGAGGAAGTCCGCTCTAAAAATCCGAAAGACTTACGCTTTTGTTATCTCATGCAGTAGCGACCTCTTTAGCCTCTCTTTTAAACTCTTGCTTAATATCAATTTTGATTACATTTGCAGGCCAGCTTACACATGCGTGAGATAAGAACTTCATTACCGCACTAAGGTGTATTCATAAAGGTCACCATCATACGCATCAAATATACAGGGTGTCCCAAATAAGAGTGACTGATTTTAAACATAAATGCCCAGCTTATTAATTGCTCCAAAGAGATGGGGTTTTCACTAGTTTCACTAGTTTATCAAAGAGATTTTTTTAGGCTTGGCTGGCATTTCATCTCATCAACACAGGGTGTTTTACTAATGTTGGTCAAATTCAAATGGGAAAATTTTTTTAAATGGAACACCCTATAATTTTTGATCTTATTCGAAAGAGCAATCATTCTCCTTTCCAAAATGTATAGTTTTCTATCTTTTGTTTCATTAACAACAAAGATATTCGAGGTTTCAAGTAGTGTAGTACATTTTTAATTAGTAGTTTCATATGAACGTATTTTGATGCATAAAATCAAATAATTCAAATAATTATTGAAGAAGGCAATCCAATTTCAGCTGACACATTCGAACGAGTACGACAAGAGTTTACTAATAGGATGTATTACTGCCAGGAAGTAGACGGAGCACATTTCGAACACTTGCTATAAGAATCCATTGTTGATATTTGATTAATTGAATTTTCAATAACTTTGGTATTTATTTAATTTATCCGTCAAAATTAGTTAAAACCCAAACAAAATTAATATGGCTATGTAGCCAATGTCAATGACTTTCAAACGAGATATCACTTGCCATAAGGTTCTATTTAAAATTATTGGCCAGAGTGGCACTGTGACGTCATCTATTACTATTACGTCACCTGTTACCATTCGTAGAGAAGTTTACAACACTTTATTTTCACCCTCAAAATTTTATTAATGTAAGTGTATCCCTTGAAAAGAAACGAGGGGGGAGGGGACTTTTGAATAGCACTGTATAATTGTTAAGTAGCATGTATATTAATTTTTTCAAAATTTCCCCCCTTCCTGCTTTTGTATAAGTGCGTAGAAACGTTGTTTTTTCCCAAAAAAGACATTTAAATTTTGAACACAATCTACTTACTTGACCTTCAGTACCTCAAATTTTTATCCAAAATTGAAATTAACAATTAATGTCTCTTTGTAATGTTTATATCGTAGAATACAACAATCCTTCACATAAAATCCATCAATTTGTCATGTCCATTAAGGTAAAACGTGACGTGAGTTTCAGTTACAAATCGTACGTGCTCCAAACATTAATTTTATATCATTTTATTTAAATTATCAACCTCTAAGAAACATTATTTTATATCGCCAAGTTATAAGTCGTTAAAAATTTAAAATATTCCAAAAAAAAACCTCTTATACTAGGTAAAATCTAGTAAGTGTTAGTATTTACTTCAAAAAAGGACCAAGGCTATCATAAATAAATTAAGACATAAGTTATTTACTTCATTTATATTTATAATTATTGCTGACAGCCTGACAGAAAACTATGAGAAATAAATAATGAAATTAACCGGGTGATCTTGAGGTTAAAAAATTCTCTCTCCACCACTGCTCTCACCTGAACAATCAGTTCTCCACAACACGAGATTAAAAACCGAACTACAAATTACGTGGTATCTCGTTAAAAAGAATAGGCCCAAATTATAAGGCATCTGCTAAAAGAACCATAAGAAGCTTAACTTTAGGTAATAAAATCGATGCTAGCTGCTTGTTATAACAGGTTTTATTGTAATTAATTTGTGGTTTGGCCTTTTTGTTAACCGATTAGTGAACATACAGAACCTGATAATGATATTAGTTAAGATGGGATGATGAATACCAACTGTAATCATATTTAAACACGGACACTGTGAAAATTGTTATATTTTTTTTCATTACTACTTTTATATTTATTTATATAATTGTTGTTTTATGATCTTGCATTTCATACATCTTCTAGGTGTCAATGAATGTAAAAAAAAGTGTTGAAAATATACGGGGTGGATGAAAATGTGGAGATGCATTTTACCCGAAATTTGTAACATCATGTAGAGTACAATATGGTTTGTAGAAGCAGTACGTTTACTGGGGTAAGTTAGGCCAAAAGTTGTCGTGCAATTGAAAAGATTTCCACCTGATTTCACTCTTCGATACGAAAGTATATGTAGTATAGACCAGGGATGTTGCGAACATTCGCATCCGCATCCGCAAATGCGGAGCTTCCGCATAGATTTGGACATCTGCATCTGCATCCACATCCGCATTAATCAGTGCGGATGTTCATGCGGATGCGAATATTTTTATACATATTTTTTACACCGATGACTGAAGAAAAGATTAAAGATTACATTTTAAAGATGATAAATACTGAGAATGACGTTTTTGAATCTCTTAATACCAATACCGAAAGAGCTAAGAGAATAAAAATGTCTGATTGCACGGAAAATGATATGGAACAACTAGGAACAGGGACATCAGGTTTCAACAGAAAGTCATGTTTACAAAACGACCTTGCTATGATATTAGATTCGTCGAGTGAAGACGAGAGTACAGAAATGCCAAATAAAATTAGCATTGAAGCTGTACTCAAAAAGGAGTTACTCGCTTACCGCACTGAAAAGAGAATTAATGTGGATGAAAATCCTCTAAATTGGTGGAGTGTTCATAGAGAGGAATTTGAGGTATTATCGCCGATAGTTCGAAGATTTTTATCCTCTCCACCGGGCAGTGTTCCTAGCGAACAATTATTTAGTAGCGCGGGTTTAATTTATGAACCTCTGCGTAATCGCCTTGAACCAGAAAAGGCGGCAATACTCCTGTTCATTAAGTATAATGCTCCTATTTTTAATTTTAATTACTAATATACCAATAGGTGTTTAATATATACTAATGTTTGATTTAATTACAATAAAAATATTAATAATTAAGTTATCATTGATTTAATTCTTCATTAATAGACTTTATTTACATAATAATGGCTGAAATGATGATGGTTTACATAATATCTTAAACATCCGTATCCGCATCCGCATCCGCGGATGTGAGCCCTCAAAACTCCGCATCCGCATTCGCATCCGCGGATGTGAAAAAATCAGCATTCGCAACATCCCTGGTATAGACTACTTTCCTAGATTTGTGAGAAGATTCGGCTCGAGCTTGCGATGCAGCTTGCAAGCATAGCTTGGAGCACGTGAAATGCAAAAGTTTTTAGTTCATAACTTTTTTGAATTTAATTGTACAAAAAAATTGTGGGTATAAAAATTGTATGGAATTTTATACCCTATAAGGTAACGTGATGGAACATTGAAAAAAATTATTTTTTCAGCCCTCAATTTTCGAAAAACTGAAAAATTTTTTGCAAAATGGTTTTTTTAAGCGACGAACATAATTAGAATATCAATAACGACTTCATAATATATGAAAATATAGTAGTCTGGCACCTGAGAACGTTGGTGTTTTCAGATTTCGAAAATTCAAAATGGCGGCCCTACAAAATTTCTAAATATATATTTTGTTTCAATCTTGTCGCATTTCATGAACATTAACGCTATTGATACGCGGTTTACTGCAATATATAGATAATAAGTTGTAGTTTTATAAACAATAACAAGAAAATTTTAGAAAAATACATAATTTTTTACGAGTTTCTGGAAAGAAATTTTTTTCTCCGTTTTTCTTAAATTTGACGTTGGAAAATATGATTAATATTTTGAAAACGTGTGTAGACGCTTAGCTTTACAGTATTTTTTAATTTCCCAAAAACAACCTATCTAAATCTGAGTTTCTTTAGAGCGTGGAAATTTAATAGATGTGGGTGCTGTAAGAACAAAATTGGTCACAAGCGCAACCTTCTGGAGGGTTAATTTGGCGAAAATGTTTGTGGTCTTTCATTTGGATATGATAAAACACGTAGAACGTACTTTTCTCATATTTCAATTATTTCTTTTTTGGGACTGGTTATAACGTGAAAGGTTCGCTAGCATATGAGTTTGACTACTTCTTTCAACGTTTATAAATCATAATTCCGTGTTTATAGACATGCTAATTGTAAAAGTAACCAAGAAATATTATAAATTAGTTACAAGCTTAAATTAGATACTTTTTAACAAGCAAGAAATTACTGTAATTAGCCATAAAATTATCCATAAAAGAAGTAGGAAAAAACATGCTGGTGAGACGTCTAAGTTAGTTAATAGCAGCTACTTGAAGGACCTGCAGTGACGGGTGTAATATTGGAAACTCATTAATTTAAAGATATAAATAAATAATTGATATTAAAGCGTGAATATAAAAAAATAAGTAGAAGATTGAATTTTTTTGAAAAAAACATTTAATCTTATATGGGCACTGGCTTAAATAAATTATTTCTTCTAACTCCTTTTAAATATTGTCTTGTGTACGTCTATGGAACCGCCCATAGACAAAGATGCATCATTTGAGTGGATTAAGTTGTCTTTTTTCGTATTTAATGCCGTATTTAGAGACGTGATTTATGGTAGGATTTTAGTATTTCCTTTGTGGTTTTAAATGGTTATAATAAATTGATTATAGGTAGGAGTATCCTCACATTTTCTCATATTTAAATTATAAAAAAATATATA
>CAJUYG010002829.1:20797-47430 GCA_910591675.1 Galerucella calmariensis
GAGGGTTAATCAAGATTCGAATTTTTTTGGTAGAGTTTATATAATAACCTTTTTGGTGTGTGTCATCGATTGTTAATATCCTTCTAACACAAATGGAAGAAGAAATGGAAAAAAGGCAGGTCTGTGTTTAATCCGAATCAAAATATCACAATAATGAAGCGTTTAAATGTATTACAAACGTTAAACCTAATCTTTGACTTCGATTAGTTCTCTTTAGAATACGCGCAAGCGCGACCTAACAATCGAGAGATATTACTTCGCTCAAAATAGGATGCATACGTACCTTTCGTAGGGACAATCTGTCTTAGGATTTTTCTATGTCCCACTGACAGTTTCATGTCTGTACTTTGTTGTTTACGGCAATTATCATTTATGAAAGGTGAATATTGATCTTTTTGTTATAGTTATTTAAATAATAATAAAATATGCCTAGATACACACGGAAAAAGAAGCTGGTGATTATCAATTTCAAAGTCTTTTCGAATTTGGCTGAATACGATCCTGATGATTTTATTCATCAAATTCAAGGTTAGTTATATGCCAAAATAGTAGATAAAATAAGCGACATAGCCAAGGAGGCTATTGTATTTACTATAAACGCTCGAAATATTCACATAATATTGAGTCATTGAGGCTGTTGAATGTACTATACTCATAATAATATCGAATTATATTTATCAGACAAGACTTATTAACTGAGATGTCACTTTACACTTGTGAACCGAGTTTTATTTATCTTGTACATTTTGTCAAGGTAAAGATGTAATCAGGACAAGTTAAGGGTTCTGAAAAGAGAGGTTTTTTTTTTGTATAATTTCCATACGATTGTTGTCTTTTATATTTTCCATATAGAGCTAGAAAAAAACAGAAGATAGGTAGCTTTTGAACACTGCTTTTCAAAGTAATGTATGGAAAGGAAAACACAGAATTCGACAATATTTCATCCAAAAGCTCTCAATTTCACGTATTTACAGTCCGAAACAGTCAACAATTCTCGAAATGAATCAAAAACCCCGCAATCCACTCAACAAGCACACAAGAAGTCTAAATAATGCACAGATTCACTCAAATATACTTTTAAAGGGAAGTTACCCAGCTAGCAAGGGCACGTCATTATGACGTCAATAATTGGTGACTACGATAGCAAAATAAAACGTATTATAATTAACATTATTAATCGAAAAATAGTACCGCAAATCAGTACACGTTACGCACTCCGTCACGGCAAATCCGCCTTGGAATCCGTAAATTACGCGAATTTGGTATGACGAATTCGACAAGGTAAATGAATGTAGCAAGAAAATAAAAAATACCATCTAATAGTATATGTTTTCACGAGTAATTTGCATTTTGAAAATTTGAAAAAGCTGTGGTAGAAGCCGAGAAATTTTTTTTCGAAAAATCCATTTTTCGTTCGATTTTTGAGTTTGAATTGACGATAACTTGAAAACAAAGCATTTTTCGAAAAAATATCAAGAGTCAAAAAGTGTTTATTTTTATCCATTTTACCTTAAAAAATGATTAGCGTAAAGATTTTTTCATTTTCCGTAATTTTGCAAGTTTTTGGTTAATAACAAATGACTGACCATCGGGACAAAAAAATGTTATTGAGGTTTTTTGTTGCTAATAATATAATTAATCGATCCCAATTGGTTTTTTCCTTGCGTTTTGTAGTGGTCGGTCAACTCGCTTTTTTGTGCATCTTTTTAGGGGTGCGCCGCTCGCCTATTAAGTATTTCTTAATAAAGCAAATTAAAGTCCAGTGAAGATTTTTTGGAACTGGCGCGAGTTAACGTGATATGGACGTCAAAATCACGTCATACAACAATTTAAAATCTCGTCTTTTATCACGTGTAAATCACGTTATATAAATGACGTCATTGGTTCGAGACATTAGGAGGTCATTCTCACGTCGTATCCACGTCATTGAACTGGTCATTTCTAGTCATTTCATGACCACATTTCGACCTCATTTTCACGTAAACTTGCTACTTGGGTATAGCTAGCAATTAGATCATTTTCAATTTTTTTTCTGTCAAATTCAGACCAAAACGCAAAAGAACGCTAAAAACAAACTAAAACGATAAGAAAACACACAATTCGACAATATTTCATCCAAAAACTCTCAATTTCACGTAACTGCCGTTCGAAACAGTCAACAATTCTCGAAATGAGTTAAAAACCTTGCAATCCACTCAAGCACACAAGAAGACTAAATAATGCACAGATTCACTCAAATATATTTTTAAACGAAAGTTAGCTAGCAATTGAACCATTTTCCATTTCATTTCTGTCAAATACAGACTATGTATGAAATGTATTTGGATCCTTTGGAACCATTTCTCGAAGCAATTATTCCACTTGATTGCTGGTACTTTCACAATAGAGTTTTTGACAGCGTTGATTACATCTTCTATGGACTGGAACCTTTGACTACATATTTCATTCTTGATTTTTGGAAAAGTAAGAAGTCGTTAGTGCTCAGGTTGGGTCTCTATGTAGGATGGTCAAACAATTCTTGCAATGCCTTGGCGGGGGCTGGTCTTTCGAAACTTATGATACAAAAAAATATGGAATAGAATATCCAAATGACGCGACGCTTCTCGTAAAAGACTGAGTGGTTGTAGAAGATATAAAAAGGCTTGAGCAAGCGGTGGACTCTGCCTTCATGTGCTGGAAGTTCATCATACAACACGTGTATAACTTCTCTTTAAAATACCACCAACGGTTTCATTATTTGGATCCCATTCGTACCAAAACAATAAAATTGCGATTAGAAATAGAAGACTGAGGGTTGAAGGGTGAAAATATAGGGTTATATGTATTTCCTCTGATGCCAAATAAAAAAGGATACGAAAAAAAAATTGTTACAAAAATAGATGATAGAAGTGGATAAAGACCTAAATATACTTTAAGACCTATTCCCACACCTATTAAATACAAAAAAATTTTTTTGTGGACATGTAGCGTTGAAAAATGACAGTTCAAGCCTCCACCACCACGATGCCAACGTTATAGTCCAACATGGTCTTGCCGATATAAATCAGTGAAAATTATTATTAATCTCTGTCTTTATGTCTCGATTTGGGAAAGTATTTAAAAGATGTCAAACTGCAAACAAATGACACAAAAACGAAAAATCATCCAAATTAACCGCATACACGAAGGGTGGTCTGTCATTCTAATCAGACCCGATGTTAAATCTCGATGGGCCATGTAATTGCTTTACAAGATGGAAATAGGATTAGTTATAGTCAGGTCACAGAAGGATCTGATGCCAAAATGTCTCGAATTTCATAAGCGTACATTTGAAAGTTAACGATTTATTTTCGGAGGGTTTAAATATATAGGGAATTGGGAAGGATACTAGAAGGTGGAAGTCGAAACGTTGAATTGGAAATATGAAAAAGAAAAATTAGAACAAAATAATCAATATACCACAAGGAACGAACAAAAGGTATTGAATATAAAGACGTAGAAAGGATGTGAAGGCTCTAAATATTGTAAAAAAGGAATTATAAAGACTAGATGATATTATATTGGGGTGGCATTCACTGATGCCTAAAAGATCTATTGTGTGCCCCAACTTCTACTAAGTACCTAAGGAAAGTCTCAAAGACCTTTAGACCTGAGGAATTTTAGGATATCTGGAAGTTTCAACTTAGATATACACCGAAAGAAGAGTTATTTATAGACAAATAAACTGATTTGTTGGACCCTCCTTTGGTTAAAACTAATATTGCTTATTTATTATTAAGAAGCCATATTAACGTGAAAATATTGGGAGATTTTGATATAAAAAAATGATTTATTCGAATGTAATTTCTGAAATGTAAAAAAATTTGTTCTGCTTTATGCACATCTTCATACAATTGTTCTTCGGAAACAATGAAAGTCTAGGAAGCACAATATAATATTTTGTTATAAAATATAACAATGGTATTTGGGTAAAAATTGTTTTCATTACCCAGAAAGAAACCTAACATCTTCAATGATATTTCGTCACTTTAAAACAACAAATTAAATATTCATAGTAAATCAATCGAAAGTTTTGACAGTAATTTACATTTTTTAAATAAGCCTATAGATTATTAGCCTCAAATAAGATCTACTTTATACCGAAAAAATAAGTATTTCAGTATAATTGTACATTTATTGTTACGAGAGAAAAACCTATTTGCTACAAATCACATATTTCTTCACCCGTAAGAAATCACATTAGCCTACAAATTATGTGGCAATTGGAACAAAGAACTCTCACCCCACCCTTCCCTATTATTCAGTAACGGTCACCACCTGTATACGTTTGGCGTCAGTCTGCATGTGAAATTAGATCAGTTTTTGCAATTTAACTAATTATTTTGTTTTTGTGAAGTATGTGGTTAAAGTGCTCTGGACAAAAATAAGTTCAATAATAGAATGGATGAATTGTTAAACTCATGGCGATTACAAGAATTGTGAGATATCTTTGAAGGTAAGGAAATAAGTGACAATTATATTCAAGTAGGTAGAAGTAACAAGCAAGCGAAATGTACTCCAAACATATACACATTTCTCAATTAAACCTGTCACATCTACTCCAAGAACTCCAAAAAACTACTATGGGGAAAGCGTTAATATGCACACTTAAGGATAGACAAGGCTATCTTGCGGATACCATTGTTAGTTATGTTTTAGATCATGTAGGTATGTTTAATTTTAACAATGTATGGTTTCTATTTCATAAATGTATGGTATCTATTTTAAAAATGTATAGTTTTCTTTTCAATAGATCAAAATATTCAGCAGCAAGTTTTTTATTCCTATCCTGCTTTCCTACCAAACAGTTTTATGCATAAATAGAGACCATTAATTTTTATTAGATTTAAACATATTGGTCATAAAAATACTGTAATTTTAATCCGTGTCCAGACTAACCATCGACCAATTCGATCGACTAGTCCACACATACAAAACGAAAGTCAACTTTGTTGTTCGACATAGTCTGGAAACGGCTTAGACAAATATTTGTGAAAAATATATTTTCCTCAGTAACCTAATTATTTAGAGAACCGTGTGGAAGTTATATCTAAAAATGCGCATATTTACGGTTTCTTGGTTGTCTAGAGAACCTTGGATAACGTCCGTCAGCTGTTGCAGTGCCGTCTCCGTAGATCTGCCTGCCCGGTAAGCCTGTTGATGCGGGTGCACAGGAAGTCTCTCGGAGATTTCCGTTCTAATAAATTGTCAATAGCTTTTTCCATCGTTTTAAGCACAAATGATGTTAGACCAATTGATCTGAAGGATTTTGGGATTGTTATGTCCCTTTTCCAGCTTTTGAAATAAAGGCTACTATTGCCCTTCTTCAAGCTTCTGGTATATAACCCAGTTCTAAGCTGCTTCGACTAATTCTAACCAAATGTGGTAGAATTTTGTATGGTGGTCTAATAATTAACACCTATTTTCTTTGTATGTAGGATAAAATAGATTGATTTTTATTCACATATCAATAGCTTCTATATAAAGTCTTCAAAAAGTGATAACAAACGTGAAAGCAGTAAACAAAATGCATATTTTCTCAATTGAATGGGACCGCACGTAGAGATCTTAGTATCTTTTGCAATAGCTTGTATTTAAATAAGTGTTAATAATTCTTTTTTATCACTTAACAATCACAAATGTCTTCACACATCCCAGGCAATCGTCGAGATATATATTTTTTCAAACTACCGTCATACTATGGCTCAGTGCGTACGAAACTTATCTCCACCATTTATCAATACACCTACGCCATGATGCGATGCCACCTGAGTCTCGGAAATTAATTTTCAAAATCCGTTTAAGTACCTTTTATTCAGTCATTGTGGTTGACCGTTTTTTATAGTAGCTGTAGTTGATTTATTTTGGAAAAATTATATATATTCAAATTTATTCTTATCGGATAATGAAATGTTTCTAGATAAATTGAAAGTCCAGTCCAATTTCATGTGTATTGGGGATTGAAGTCCCGGTTGAACCATACAGAGCTCTTGAACCAGGTGGTATTGTTACGAACTCACTGATTCCGAAGCCGGTCCTGTCGCAAACTATGAATGCGACCTTTCTAGAAAGGTTCTTTCGCAAGTAATATCCAGACTGTTCTGGAAATGTACCAGGCCATACAATGGTGGTATACGCAGAGGTGGTGAATTCAAGAAAGGTCTAGAGATTCGAGGCACTATATATAGGCGGGTTTTCGAGTGAATCAGTATACAGTGAATCGGTAAACAGTTTCAGTATACAATGAGTGAACAGAAAGTGAATATAAATAGTGTTGAAGATAAATTAGGACAATTATTATACCGAGTGTAGATAAATTAATAGACATTAAGTAGTGTGTATGTAAATTAAGTTTATTATAGATAATAAATCAATAGTAATTAGCCTTAGTGAGTGTATAATTTTATCCCACGGTAAAAACTGTTTGAATAAATGAGAAAAACATTACAGTATCATCAAACCACAGCTATGGTACTTTGGAAACTCTACAGAGTATTACTGGCAACTGGATACATTCTTGCATCTGCTTGAAAGGGGGATCAAATCCTAAGCTAAGAAAGGATTATCCTGTGACAAAGGCAAAGTCATCCAGGCCAAATGTCTTCTTTATTGAAATGTCTGCAATCATAAAAATTTTGTGATACAGCCTTATACCAAACATTGTAAAAAACGGGGAATCAATAAATAATACGCAGAGCATTTCTTGGCGTAGAAAGAGCGTTTATACCTCCTTTGACTTCATAATATCTGCTGCTGTAAGGCGTGGGGCAGATGAAACTACATGCTTTTCAACAGGACCTCTACATTTGAAGATTCCATAACGAGAAGTATTATATTGCTGCTATGGAACCTCCTCATAGATGAGTTCATGGAAGAATTGGACAGTAAAGGACTCTATATCCAGGGGGATGGAAAGTTTCTGAAAATATCAGTAATGGGAAAACTCCCTAATGTTATATCGGACATAAAAAAAAATGAAAATGGCGAAGTAAGGGTGTAAGGTTTATTCCCTTCACCAGAATAATGGAGTTTTATAGATTAAAACTGCTCAGTCTCTTCAACGTGCTGCTGTGTATCAGCCAGGAGGTCCTGGTTACAATTTGGATGTTGAGCTAACCTGGAATTCACATATGTTGGATAAAACGAACAAAAAGAAGCTGATTGTCGAAGGGGTGATTTTAAACACGGGGGAGCTAAAATCACGGATCGTACACTGGCTGTACACAACTTTGGTAAGACCTTTAACTGATGCCTCTGACTGAACAGCTATTGAGTATATAGACCATACTCGACCTCACTACATCAAGGTTGTAAAGATTTTTTCACTAATTCCTTTGAAAATTGATCTTTTCCATTATTGTTTCTGAAGGAGAACGAATCAATAAATATAACTTATTGGAGATGATGTGATAAGAAAACTTGGAAAACTGGTTGAGGCATTTAGGCGGACAAGGACCAAAAGTAGCAGCAAAGGAGGAAACAAGAGATCGGAATGGATGGCGGCAAATTAAGGAACGAGTACATCGATGATCCATCCGGATGAATGGATTAAGAGAGCAAAAGTGGTGCAGCTTAACAAATCATTGTTTTAGATTTTATTTTTCCATTTAAATTATCTCCTCCAAACTAATCCTATGAGGAGCTATAAAATATGCTCATTGGACATTCCTTCTTTCATTTAATCATTTTTTTTGTTAGTTTTTATTGTAATTTAAATTAAAATTTTACGTCTTTGAAAAGTTGATGTTCGGAAATTTCATGACTCCATTTGGAGGAGAAAAAATGATTTTATACTGAAACAGACTGTGGCAGTCAATTTGTCGTCCCAAAAAACCCCTCGAGACCAATTTTGAGAATTTTTTATTACGAAAACTTTTTTTTTGTCGAAAATTTTGAAGCAAAGAATAGTTATTTATGTAACTAGTGTGTAAAGTAGCCTTTTTTTTGACGAATGTGAATATTGTCGCATGAGCCGAAGGCGAATGCGACAATCACATGAGTCGAGAAAAAGGTCTTTACACACGAATTGCATACAATATTTTTTCTACTAGCGAATATTTAATTGAAATACAAAAGTTTAATAGTAATTTTCTTTACGCACTAGTGCGTAAAGAAACATACTTTACGCACTAGTGCGTAAAGTAAGTTAAACTTTTCTTTAGAAGAGTCTTTTTATAATAATCTAAAATAACATCATAGTTTTATAAAAATATTCAATTCCTAAATATAAAATACAATTGCTTACTCTAGGTATAGTCGGAAGATCTCAATTTAAATTTTAAATGTCAGATTCAATTCACAAAGAAATGTCAGTCACTCACCGCCAACTTATACCTATTTACCGTATTATTTCCAGTACTCAATAATTATTTAACAATAATTATTAGGTTACTTTACCGAATTCTATTGGTTTCTATCTCCAATTTATAAAAAAAAACTTAGATTTAATATCTGTTTATTATACCTATATTTTTATAAGACTAGATATCTATAACTACATACATATTGGAATTTTTTCTTTACGCACTAGTGCGTAAAGTAAAACTCTTTACGCACTAGTGCGTAAAATAAAGTTTTACGCACTCGAAAATGTGTCTAAAGTACGTACTTTACACACGGTAGTAGAAAAAATATTTAATGTGAACTGGTTACCGCTAACTTCTTTATTGCTTTGAATTATCAACTCAAAATATAATGGTATATGTAAAATTTTCTCCTGAACCGATTGCCGAAGATTAGAACGTTCTATCTATTATATCAGTCAAGTTATAAGTATCTTTAGTTTTGAAAAGTGGATTTTTAGCATTTTTTTATATCGAAAACATTTTTTTGTCAAAAATTTTGGAGCAAGGGGTAGGTATGGAAATATTCAATGTAAACTGGTTCCCGCTAACTTCCTTATTGCTTCGAATTATCAACTCAAAATATACTGGTATATGTAAAATTTTCTCCTGAACCGAATGGTGAAGACTAGAACGTTCTATCTATCATATTAGCCGAGTTATAAGTATCTTTAGTTTTGAAAGTGGATTTTCGAAAATTCCATGTCTCCATTTGGAGGAGAAAACATGATTTTATACAAAAACAAACTGTGCCAGTAAAGTAACCTTTCAGTTCTCAATATTGGTATATTTTTATTGTCTGTATTTCAAGTAATGATATTATGTGACTTCATCCATCATCATCAAGCCTTTAAATCTAATAGATTGTGACTAACGCTAATGCGCTTTTAAATCCATTTATTAGGGAGGATCACTCCCTTTTCACTCCTTATTGTTACAATTTCTTATGTATCCTGGCTTCAGAAGTTATTTTCTCCCATTCTGCTCTATTTCTGCGTTTTTCTCTCCACTTTTTGATTCCCATCCTTTTTGTATTATCTTCTATCTGATTCCTCCAATTTTCTCTCGGTCTTCCCCTTTTTCTCGGCCATAGAGGAGTTCATTGTGTTATTCGTCTTATCATTTCTCCAGGCTTTCGTCTCATAATATGTCCTGTCCGTTTTAGGCGTTGTGCTTTTATATATTTCACGATTGTCTCATTGCTTAACTCGCTTTCTATTTTTTTGTTAGGTTTGAGTCTCCTTTCCCCAGTTCTTGTTATGTTCGGCCCCAGTATCTTCTGCTTGTTTTTTGTTCATTACCGTTGTTTCTAAGCCATACGCGATCAGTGGTCTTATTAGTGTTTTGTATATTTTTATTTTGGTGACTTCATTACCTCGGTTAAATTTTAATTACCACAATCCTTTTTTTTACCACCCAACATATCTCTATAAATTAATACCACCACTTTTCAAAACGTTACGTTTGTTGAATGAAAATAAAATAAAAATAAACAATAAACTCGGAATTTTTACCGACCGTATTTGAATACACAAAAAAAACCAACCTCGTTTATCAAACGTTTCTTTTCTCAAATCTTACACCGCATACAAGAATTATTGGAAACTAACCACCAGATTTAGTCACATTTAAAAACATAATCATATTTCAAGCTTGATTATATTGTATTCAGGCATTATGACGTCTCAATTCATTCCATTCACGCCTGATGGCAATAAACTGCCTTCATTTGTTAGGGCTAAATCCGTATAATTTTTAATATAGTCACTGTGAGTCCATGGGTATTGTAACTGTCACCGAGCAACCAACTTTAAATACTGCCCGTTCGATGCTATCGTCCGACTCGGCGTTGTTTTCTACCAGCTTACAGATTATAACTTGTCTCTACAACAACTTATTCATATATTGCCGTTTTCGTCCATCTACCAGGGCTACTATAAAGTTATTACAAATATTATAAATTCACAATTTTATTATTATTATAAAACAAGATACAGACTAAGTAGAGAGGAAATCACTTCTTAGAAATCAAACAGCCTGGGACATGCCATGCCACAAGACGGTGTGATGAAAAAGGAAAACTTTTCTAAGAAATTCGTTACGGAAATAAGCAACAAGAAGGAATGGGATCCAAATACCATTACCAGACTTGGAAAGAATGCCATTCAATGGTACACAGACGGCTCAAAAGCAATAGATGGAACTGGGATAGGAGTGTTCGGGCCAGGAACCAAACACTCTGAAAGCTGGGGAAAAACCCCAAGCATCTTTCAAGCGAAAATAAGTCATTAGTGCATTGTTGATAAGGGATACAGAAGACAAAGGATTATCTGCATAATGTCGGATAGTCAAGCAGCCATTGGAGCATTGAGCTCTCGTGTAATCAGTTCCAAAATGGTGTTGGAATGCCTAGGCAAACTCAATGAAGTAGGCGAGAGCAACATAGTCACCTTACTATGGCTTCCAGGACACACTGGAATAGAAGGAAACGAGAATAACAGATGAACTAGCGAAGAGGGGGACTGAAATACCTTTCTGAGGGCCTGAACCCTTTTGCGGAATCAGCTCCTATGTAATATTGGAAGAAATAGGTGAAGCCAAGAAAAAGAAAAGATCTGACCATTGGATAGATCTAGTAGGGCTAATACAATCAAAGACTCTTCTGGGCGACTACAACCTGTTGAGATCAAATAAATGCGAAGTCAAAGTAAAACTTCGCTGAGAGTTTTAACAGGGATCATAACGGGACATTGTCACCTGAAGGGTCACCTGAAAAAGCTCAAAATAGTGGAGGAAGAAGAATGTAGATTTTGTGGCATGGAAGAAGAAGCCTCCATCCACATACTTTCCAGCTGCACAGCACTTCAGATTCCTAGAGAACAGCACCTGGGAGATTACTGGATAGAAGAGGAACATTTACATAAGTGGAAACCTAAAATTCCTCCGGGAAATAGGACTAATAAAGGAGCTAATAATTTCTGAGACTCTCCCCAGAAACTGAGTAGAAGTAAGGGGGCACAATAGATCTTTTTACCCACCATTCTTAAGATTTTTGTGTCGCTCACTTCTCTGTAGCCATATTTATTGTAGACTCTGCAACGTCGCGAAAAAGTTGCAGTCCAATAAGTGGCATTGTCGAGACTTGTCTGGCCGTTTCATTTGCCAATTCGCTGCCATTATGACCCTTGTGCTAGGCTACCATGACCTTGTAATGGTCTCCTAGCTTAAAGCACCTTCCTTAGAGTTGACCACTTGCAGCTTGGATGTCTGTCGAGATGTCACCGTCCCTTCTGGTTGTAAAGTTGTGATGTATATATATAGGATCATGAGAATAGCTTTCCTTTGCTTCAGCCCCACAATTCCAGTTTCAACACCCACTACTGCCTTGGTGCCATCAGTATACCAGGTTTCCTCTACCTGCATAGGTACATTTTCCAATCTCTCCTACCTGGTATAATTATTTGGAACTTATTATTAAAGCTATATCTTCTGGCTGTTGCATCTTGATCGGTTATTTAACGTCGGTCTGCTTCTGCGATTGAAGCTAATCACCGACGCCGAGAGCACGCTACCCCTAACCGGAAATCCTGGCGAACTCACCAATGTTCCAAGCGGTGGTAGCGGCATATCTACATCTCGTGCTTATTGGTATATATCCTGCGAGCTGTGATATGCTACTTCGCTGCCGGCTGCCTATACGATGGTTTTCCCTGGCTTGGTCACCCATCCAAGTACTAACCATATTCGACCTTGCTTGACTGTCATCATCGCATCAAATATGTTCCATTACAGGGCTGGGTCGTTGCCTGTCAACCTTCTGTAATCTGTAAGAATTTGATGGGTGGGTGACCCCACAGCACTTGGGCCACAATTGGCCCATTGTGCATCCTTCTGAGGTTCATACTTCCTTCTAGCTCGTCTTCCAGCCCACTTGTTCGAAGTAGGCGATAACGCCGTCAGAAGTAAGCTCCCTCATGCTAACTTGTGTTAGCCTGTAATCACCGAATACAGAGAACCTAAATTGAGAGAGTGTCGGACATTCACAAAGAATGTTCGACAGTCTCATTTTCCTGTTCACATCCTCTACAAAGTGAAGTGTCAGACAGACACAGTCTGTAGAGGTGTTTTAGTAGGTGGCTGTCCGAAGGTTATGTCTGTTCATAGTCACGTATTTTTTGGCTAATTTGCTGTCCGGATACTGCAGCAGTTCATCGGCAGGCCTGCAGGCTTGCCGTCAACCTTTTAATACCTCTTAGGTATCAACTATCTCCCGCTACCTTACAAAACTTTTCCATGCTTCATGCTTCTTTATACTAACATTTCGCAGTGCTCTGTAAATTCTCCGAAAAATGCAAGTATAAATTCCCTTTGTGATTTTTTTGTACATCCCTCGTACGTTTCGGATGAATATTATAGATTTAAGCGATTGATGGTGTGTGAGATCTTGAAAGCAGATAGAGTTTTGTTGATGGTGGTAGTAGGTTGGTATATTCATCTCCAATAAAAAAAACATTAAAAGGAGGTGGTTCTCGAACAGCGTACAGTAAATTCAAATCTATGATCTGTCGTACATTTAACTGTATACAACAAATCCTAAAATCTGGTAAAAACATGGTGGTTTACAATATAAAATGTGCTTCTCCATATTGCAAAAATCTACGAGGGTTCATGGTAAAAGTCAGAGATATTTTTCCAGGACATGATTGAGAGGTAGACTCTTTTCCGGGTAAGAAGAACCCACGTGAAGTTGCAGTAGTATGCGCGAGCTGGTTGTCAAAACCAGCGCCTTAATGTATTACTGACATTCGACTTCAAATCAGTAAATTCAAACACAACCTCAAATGTAAATATTAAAATGGCTGCCGGCATGAAATAATGTAACGCCACTGGCATGAAACGGGGCGACAAAGATAAACAAGACTGATTTTGGTTTCTGCGCAAGATAGTTGGCAAACTTCAGTGAACTTTAAATCAGTATTATTTAAATGTACGTATCATATACAAAGTTTGAATAAAACAAATTTTTGAATTCTTTGAAGCTTTTCGAGATATTTCACATACAATATGGAAATAATCGACAATTAATTCAAACACAACCTCGAATGCAGTCACGTAGCTATAACTTTTACATGGGGGGGGTTTATCTAATTGGTTAAGAGGAGGAAAGCTTCACTGAAGACACCGCCGAAGGCAGTATGCTAATAAAACATTAATGTACCTTGATCGTATTTTTCATGGGGGGGCTTCAACTCCCAAAACCTCCCCTTTATATATGCCCCTGCTAAAATGTTAATATTAAAATGACTGTCAGCATGGAACATTATTTGTAACGCCACTGGCATAAAATGGGGCGACAAAGATGAACAAGACTGATTTTGGTTTCTGCGCAAGACAGTTGGCAAACTTCAGTGGCTTCTTCTTATGTGGAACGGGTATAATTAGAAAGCTAAAATTGACACAAATTCTCAAATAATAAGGTTGGGGAGCAGCTTTCTACATCGAAGCTTTCTACATCGAAGACTAAGAACGAAAAATCCTGTCAAAATGTTACTTAATGACAGGACCATTTCCAAGGATTCTTCAGAATGCTTCGTTTATCTAACTGGTCTAATTTTGGAGTAACTATTACATTTCCACATTTCTACGCCTTTTTCAGCAATTTTTATAACTTTTTTTAGTGTATTAAATATATAAAACACTTCTAAAAATATATTTTCCAGTTGAAACATAAACCACTGCTATTACGATCTTATTGTTTAACCCACGCACGAGCCATTCCTAACTGATATCCACACATACAAACAGGATAGGACTTGCCATCCAAATCATCACAGATCTGATCACAATCATCGTCACAATGCCGACAAGAAGCTTCAGTTTTATGTACTCGTAGCTAACATTATTTATTAGTATTAATCGGAAAAATACAAACCGCATGGAGGTAGTTATTTCATATTGGTGTACCTCAAGGTACCGATATTTATATAAAGATTGGTGTATTATGAAAGTTTCAATTGTATTTTAACGTAGAACTGTTGTATTAATGCTAATATAAGAAGTTTACTAGTTTTATAAAAGTAATTATATCTTTTGACATTCTTTAGCTATTAGGATATTCTAAATCAAAACCTAAATGCTCAGATATTCTTCTCCAGTTGGTCTACATTCACAGCATTAGTATTTTTAAGCAGCACCTTCATATTGAAAACTACTTCAGTCCTATCAAACCAATATTTTCCTTTGCTTTTCATATTTTGCCTAATGCCTTATTTTCTTCCAGTATCAATCTACCAAGAGCTATTTGTGGAGAAGTACTCTGAGCCTAATCATCCCAAATTTCTCTTTGTTTTTTTCGTTTCACCACTTCTTCCTTTAGCCTAATATCTTATTTTCTTCTTCAAACATCCCTACAAAATGGTAACTTTGTGTGGAAAGGTAAGCCTGGTATAGTTGACCCATACTTTTCTTCACTTTCCAACTTTTGACACTCAAGCTTCTGTTTGGTTAGCCAATTTTTCCTTCAACCTACTGAATCATTTTCTTCTTCAATCTATCTCTACAAAATGGTATCTTTGTGTTGAAGAAGACCAACTCAAATGGAGGCTGACACATGGACACCTCCATACTAAGAGTTTACTGAATAAGTTAGACAAGGACCTCATCCAGGCTGTTGAAAATGATACCGCTATACAACCTGACGTAGGATCTGGTAGATTGAGACGTAACCTATGGCGTGAGGCACTCAATGAGGACCCACTGCTGCAGGCAAATACGGACGCAATCTCACTGCCGAACACATTCTTTCTGAATGTCCGACACTCTCTCAATTTAGGTTTTCTCTATTCGGCGAGTACAGGCTAACACAAGCCAGCATGAGGGAGCTTACTTCCGGTGACCTTATCGCCTACTTCAAACAAGTAGGCTGGATGACGAGCCAGAAGGAAGTCTGAACCTCAGAAGGATGCACAATGGGCCAATTGTGGCCTAAGTGCTGTGGGGGTCACCCACCCTTCAAATTCCAACAGATACAGAGATGAGTAAGAGAAATTTGAACGCAGTTACCGACCTGGTGATTGGATACTGTACCCTTAGGAAGCATCTGCACAGGTTGGGGAAATTTAGTGCGGAAAATGTGAACTCTACAATGAAACACCTACTTAGATACTCTGCTTCTGTTAGAACTTACAAGGACTCAGACAGAAGCAATTTTGAGTGTGAAAAATACAACCATTACAACTACTGAAGATCCCTCCAGATAAACTGGTGGCCTATATAGAAGAAGCTTCGTTTCTGGAAGGGAAGTAAGTAGATAACATAGGTAGGTAATGGTTGAGCCCATCCGAAGCGTATAATTGAATGAATGAATGAATGAAGGTATCTCTGTGTTTTCCAGTTAACCCATCTTCTCATTTATTTTAATACTCTTGCCTCTTCTTCCTCTTGCCTAATTCCACATTTTTATCTTCAATGTATTTGTCGGTCTTCCAAGAGCTCCTTCACAAAATGGGTCATGCAAAAAAGTAACTTTATAACTGAAAGTATTTAACCCACGTTTTCAACTGTTTCTATCTTCCGTACCTTTCCCTTTTTTACCTAATCCCTTATTTTCTTCTTCAGTGTATGTCTACCAAATACAAAATGAGTATTTTGTCCCAGTCAATTTTTGGCATCTGATCATCTGTTGCTTCATTTTCTGCTCCAGTCCAAGTCTTGGTCCACCAAGTATTTTTGAGTGACAGGATCATCCTGTTCAGACTTTATTAACTTCCTCGAATTTAGTGAGCGCGTGGCAACAACGTATTTTCCGCGAGAGCAACGGAAACCACCACCGCTTACAGAGACAGACTATAGACTCGACTCGAACTTTAACCTCCAAGGAGGATCACGCAAACTTATATTACAGTCCACTATTCACCATTAACTATATACTATTAACTATTTACCATTTTTTTTGTCTTAGTTTTATGTAAAATAAAGTTATGTAAGTTAAACTAAGTGAATTAGTTAATCTACAATCCACCACCACGCAACATTTAGGTCCTTCGAGCCGGATGAAAAAACCAGCATTTTGGTCCTTCGAGCCGGATGAAAAAAACCAGCATTTTAATCCACTCGTTCCGGGTGAAAAAACCAGCACATCCTTAAGACATGTTGCAAGCAGCTTTAATAGTTTTTTTCCACGTAAATAGATCTTTGGTGAACATTCTGGCCTCAAATAATCAAAGCTAAAGCCTTGGAATAAATATTTGAACGTTGTCCGCTATAAATAATTCAATTTATCGAACAAACTGAAGGTAAACGTTATTGAAATAACTAATGATGTTAGTTTTTTGTCATTTTTCAATTGAAAATCAATACGGTACTGTCTTTAGTACATAATAAGATTTGGATGAGGAAGAAGTATAAAAAAGAAGAATAAGACATAGCTCTGTTGAATTTAACAAGCAATATTTCGGTATTATATGCTCATTTTATATATAATTCTCCTGCCACATCTTGATGAAGATGTCTACAGAACGAGTTACCATAGCGACAGCTGTTTGGTACCACAGCGGGGGCTCGTTATGCGGAACACCCGCTGGGTGTACGTTTTAGAGTCCTTTGGGCTCGGTACGCCCCTGAAATTATAATTTTTATCGAAAATTAGGAAATGTAATTTGACACAATATACCCTTCACTTTGGGTGGTTTGCGTAGAACGAAATCATAACCAATGATCGAAAAGTGACTCCGTCTAATCACTCTCCGACATTAAAGTGTCAAAACGAGTGAGATATGAAATGGTGGCCTCTTAAATTACATCCGAATCGAATTTAGGAAAATCAATTTGGGAATATAATCGATTCTTCGTTCACGAATGTATAAACACGTTTATGACTTACGATACAATTATTTACTTGATTTGGTTTTGAAAATCGAGAGCTGCTTAAAACTATCATTCTTTCTCGAACGACTACGTCCAACTTTTGCTCGTAAATATTATTGATTTCTAACGGGTTCAATTTTAATATAATTTTTTGACAATTCCACTACACTACACCACCTCTTTGTATTTTGCAGCTAAGGATATTGTCAATTCTTTTTCCCAAACCTTATAATTTGCCGATCTGATTTTCCTACTTTTTACTGTGTTTTCCATTATAAACAATTTTCTTATTAAAAAAAAAACAAGAATAAAATCCTTTGATTTTCAAAGAATTTACTTTTAACAGCTTTTAATACGTTATTTCAAACCACAAAAACGAAAAGTCACTTGAAACCATAGAAAAATAAATAAAACAACTTAAATAGCGAGGTTGACAAAGGTATTGAACACTTAGCTAAGAAGCAGTGCAAAAACATTGGTGCAACTGAGCTTTGACTGAGCAATCCTTAAATTTTAAACTCGCCATAGCTATTCTAAGCTTATGCTTCTATTGTTGCAAACGGCAATAGCATTCTATACATAACCTACAAACAAATCCATCCCTTTATGTGTCATTGATATACATTTGTAAGTAGAGTGCAGTTACTCTTATTATTTGAGCCCAGCTCAGGAATTTTTGACCAAAATGTTGCTGTGTTCCTGCTTGAGCACGAGTCTCCAATACTACTGGATCCACCCCACTTTGGTATTTGTACCCCTTGTGATAATAATTTCTAGCCATGTATTGACATAGCATATATTTCCACAAATAAAAACAAGGATGCGTAGACATTGCAGCTGATTATAGCACCAAAAAGTTCCTGATCCTCAGTCCTTACTCACCAGTGCTTCATTCTTACAGTTTCATTCATTCATTTGGACTGTACCTAACGGCGCAAGACTTTGAGCCAAATCTTTGTACCATTTTCCATCTTATCTACTTCCTTTCCAGAAGCTTCGTGTCTTTTATATAAGCTACTAATTTGACTGGGGGATCTCGAATAACTTTTCTAATTTTCTGTGAGGTTGAGAGTTCCTTGAAAACCTTTCATTTAACTCTTTCTATTGAAGTTACCATTTGATGTCTCCAGTCTATTAAAAGACTCCACATAGTTTTTCACCAGTTACGACTAGCAATTGGACCGGACCGATATGTGGAAATCCACCTTTAGTGATTGTAGCTTCATCCAGAGCCTTGCTATCAGTAAATATTTTAATACAGGCTACATTAGCAATTATCTGCTTGTAACACAGAAGTCCAACACAAATAATGCAGTGAAGAAGACAAAATATCTGTTTTTTCGACAAGCTTTACATTCTCGATAAAAAATCAGGCTTTTCTCTGCATGTTCACATCCCATTTCTGTTTGACTGGATGTTGTATGGATGGTTGTAGATGATTTGTTCCAGCATGCTTTCATACCTATCTGTATAGTAGGGAGGGTGAGTACGTAGGCCACATGTGACCATTGTACATCCTCCCGACGAGTTGTTCTCCTAGGTCACCGTCCATCCCGTTCTTCCCAGGAAGGTGACAGGAAACATCTTCTTTATATCGGCAGGTGTAGGCCAAGACTCACCGAACACACACTCTCTTATTGACGATTACTTCGGACACTCGCATAAGACATGCCTGACAGTTTCATCTTGCTGTTCACACATCCTGCATAGAGGTGTGTCCACTAGTCCCATAGTATGGAAGTGTTTCCTTAGTCGACAGTGGCCAGTCAAAAATCCTACTGTTAAACGTAGGTTTTTCCTGGTCACCACCAAAAATTTCTTCGGCGCCAGCTTCCCAGGGTCGCCAAGCTGATCCTGGCAAGACTGCATCCTGTGATTCCATCCCATCTCTTAAGGGATTGAGTATGGGTGTAACGTTTGGCTAGTTCCGCAATTGTCGAAGTCGTTAGGCCGTAGGTGTCACTGGGTCCTAAAATTTTCAGTCCAGCTGCTTCCCTGCCTGGCTAAAGAATTGGCAATGCGATTTCCTTTACTCCTGTCGTGCCCTCCAACCCACCTGGAGATAATTTAGTTATCTGCCGAGGCGTTAGCTAAATCCTGGTGGCACTCTAGTACTAGCCCCGATATAACACGTTGTCTGTTCAAGGCTAATAGGGCATGTCCACTATCAGTGCAGATTGTTATGTTTTTGCAAGAAATTCCTTCTATGGTTAGTTCTTTTGTGGTAATTGAGATACCAGGTAGTTCTGTTTGAACCACGCTGGTATTGTTTCCCATTCCCCACTTAATCCTTAGGCTTATCTGGAGTAAACTCCACATCCTGAGCCTTCTTTCATTTTTGAGCCATCTGTATATATGCGTATTGCATTTGCAGCATCTGTGTTTTGTTTTATTTGTATTTTGTAGGGTTTATTAAACACAAACCTGGGTTCAATTGCATCATTGGCTGCCTGTCTAATTTGAAGAAGTAAATCTAGGGTTACATCTGTTATACTAAAATTATTTTGAATGGTGGTTCCTTCGTGTCCAGTATGTCCACTCCCATTACGTTCCAGTCCAGCTTATTTGCAGCTAACATACAAAAATAGAGGTGGAAGATAACGTGGAGATAGTTAGGATTTCTCAACGTAACCATAGAACCTTTTATATTGGATTTGTGAATTTAGAAGATATACCAACACATTAAATATGCAATACATTATCCAAGCTTACCGGTTTTTAAGTACACTTCAATTACTAACGTATAATATCTTGATTATATCGACCTGCAGCATTGTCATTCCATTTCGGCACCGAATTAACTCTATAAGGAGAACCACGATCGTATTTCTGTCTTAATTAAGACTAGATTAATTGAATCGATTACGTCATTACAATTTGGCAGAAAAGGAGATACATCAAATTTGATTAATTGCATATTAATATTTAAGTAATTCATAGACAGTTATGGGTATCTATTAGCGACAGTCTTGAAATATATTTAAATGGTTGATTTTTTGACGAAGTTTCTCTCTATGGAATCGAAAATAACATTGTCATTTCATAATTATTATTATTAAGCAAACTAGAAAAGGTATATGTAATTGATGTCACCATGCTTGATAGTTAAATTATCAGTAGTAATACCCCTAGGGTCTTGATAATACCGAGATAATTTTGTCATAGAGAATGCTGAAAGCGTGTTGCTTGATAATAGCCCAAGAACGCAGGCCGAGGGCTATTATCTTTGGCAACAATCTTGAAGCATTCTCTCTGGCAAAATTTTGAGTATTCATCAAGACTCGAGGAGTATTCGATAAGATAATTTTTCACCTTGTAGATATCAAAAAATTGATTGTCAATCTGACGTTTAATAATTTATTAGTTTCAATTAAACAAATATTATTCATTTTTATAAAACTACAGTTGTGAAATAGTTATTTACGTAATTAGTGGACATTATTAACGCACGTATGTGAAGTTGTCAGTTTGACGTTCAATTAATTTTTAATGAAAAAAACACCAAACTGAAAACACCACATGTAGGGTATTATCGCTGTAATCCAGCGGTGATTTGATGAAATTTGACACATGACTTGAATTTAATTAATTTGATTGGTTACTTTATTTGGTACAAAATTATCATAATAAGGCATGTCACCAACTGTTTCTTTAAACAGTCAGATATATATTTATTTTTTAAACTCACGTCCCAACGGAGCTCTAGCCACGCTGTATAATTTTTCCTAATTTTCCAACAAAACCTCGTAAATATGAGAATTCAATTATATATTTAAGTCGTTAAAAGTAACCTCCTCTGATAAATACATCCTATTTTTCAATTACACTGTCATTTATTCACAATCAATACAATAGATTGTTAGTCACCTGAAACATAATCATTATTGGAATAATTGATATTTTGATTTATTACGAACAGACCAAGATATAAGCACGTTTCGAGACTCAGATGCACTTTTTTGTATTTGCAAATTTGATATTTTAATAAGGTAATCAGATTAGATTCGGAATTGGATTTTAACACATGGATAGTGACAATGATTTTTAATCTATTTTTATCAACTTCACTTCAAATCTTTTTGTGGAATCATATTATAGTGCGGGTCAAAAATATCAAATTTTTCCGATAAGGATTATTACGGTTCATGTCAAAACATATCAACATATTTAAAAAAAAAATTGCAAAAAAAGTTAAAAAATTGGAAATTTTGTTTATTTAAGTGGAAAGTATAATGAAAATGACAACATTAAAATAATAATATGAGTAAATATAGAGGAAATGATTCCAAAAATGCTATACCTAAATCGGGAGAAATTACATCATTCAAAAGAGGATGCGAGGAGATGTCTCCTAGTGACCTGTCCACCTTCTTGGGAAGGACAGAATGGACGAAGACCTAGGAGGACAACTCCTCGGGATGATGTGCAATGGGTCACATGTGGTCCAAGTGCTGGGAGCCTATACTCACCCTACCTACTCTACAGATACAGATACCAAGATTAACAGCTTCAATTTGTGTTGGGCGTTTGTCTCTGATGGGTGGCTTTAACCACTAAAACCTCCCCTTGCTGCTCCACGGCATATAAGCAAAATTTTCAAAATTTTATTCACATGAACTTATCAACTACATTGATGCTCCGATTTTTTTATTAAACCATTTGTTTTTCTTATTAAATAATATTTTTAAATTGTTCTGGGTTTTGTTAGTTCACCTACGTTACGCTGTAAATAACGTATCCATTTTGCTAAATAAATGAAGACCTGAAACATCAGAGATCACGATTACGCTACAAATGTCAAACATCACTATAGAAACGTCATAATTTATACAGCAACACCGATAATATCTTCCACGAAATAAATACAAAGTATGCATAATCTTATGATCTTGGATAAACAAATAAGGATTTAATTATCATGAAATCTTCTTCGTTATTATGTCCAATAAATTTCTATTAAATGGAACTAAGCATCGACAGACGCACTGAATAATTCCATAGACACGTTGATTCTCGTGTGGTGAATTAGCGAAGACCGCCGATCCCGCCATCTCGATCAGATAAGAGCGCGGTCGTTTGTTTCTGACAATTGACACAAACTACGTGCAAATGTTTGATAACCTGTATTTCAACTTCCATTATTGTCCGCATTCATTTATTTTTATACTATAGACGCTTGTAGGATATAGGCACTTGGAAAGTTCTTGCGAAATTAAATGATATGACTTTTTGGAATTTATGGGGCTAACTCGTGGCTTTATTCACTTTGTTGTTTCGCACGCAGGGTCGGACTAGCTGTTATGTCATATTTTATAATGATCACAATAAATTTAAGGTAATTTGGATAAAAAATGGAAAAATGTGTTCTAAATGTAACATAGAATAAACAAATTGGCTCCGTTTGAAAACTTTTTTGCTTGAATATATTGATGAGACGAATTGCTCTTGGTGTTGCTTTTTCGCAAGACTATTATCCTTAGACTAGCTCAACCAAAACTAAGAATAAATGAACAGGAACAACACCAATACCAAGACTGAATGTGCAAGACTAAGACCTAATACGCAAGTCCAAGACCGGACGATTTAAGCAAAACCAAGACCAAGAATAAATGAACAAGAACAACACCAATACCAAGACTGGACTGAATACGCAGGATCATGTGATGCCTTTTGGCCGAAATATTAAGTTATTAATTATTTAATATTAAAAGACATAAATTCCCTTGAAGCTAATTCCAATAAATCATGAATTGTTTTATAAATAAGAAATAGAAAGGTTACACGTACGAAGTCAAGTTCAGAGCGTGAAATTAACATGAACAGTATTATTTATATTTACCAATGGGTGAACTTGACTCGTCGTATAAATATGTTAACGATAGTGTTTTAAGATACATTCAATTCCAATTATAATATAGTTATTATTCTAGTAATAAGTGGGTTAATATATGCTAGTAAAGTAAGGTGATAAAGAGAACATGTCCCAGTGATTCCAGTAGTTGTTTTATTCCTGTAAGATGACACACCAAGTGACCAGCAACACCACCTATTTAGAGGCCCTTCCACACTTATAATTCACCATAGTAGGATACATACATTACAACCAGGACCGGACGATTTAACCCTTTCGGTACGATTTACGGATATATCCGGCAAAAATATAAGTGCGTCACGGACGAATGACGGATATACCCGTTATAGGTTCAAACTGCTCTCCAGACTACCGCCAGTTATATCCGCCGACTATGAAAATTTATGCTTGTGTACAGACTACTGACTTCTTTATCCGTCACAAAACATCGTTTTAGGTGGACGAGTGTCGGATATATCTGGCACCGCCGAATATAGCCGACAGTCGGCATCTCCCGAACTGCTAACGTTATTTATGTTCAGTATTTTTTATTGTTCATTTATATAAATAATTTCATTTGCTTTATTGAATAAACATGCCTTTGGTATGGATCTATTGATATTTTCTAATTTAAACATGAATTCAAGTTGAACAAAACCTAACCTACCCTCATTTTACCTATTTGGTATTTGACGTTTATATCCGCCGAGCACTGCAATTTCGTCGTCTGTGAGGCAAAAATATCCGATAATCGAGCCGTACCGAAAGGGTTAAGCAAGATCAAGGCTAAGACAATCCAAATCATTGGAAAAAAGCACCTTCTCACTTCTTAGAAATCATACAGCCTGGGACATGCCACAAGACGGAATGATGAATAACTATAACTTTTTAAAGAAATTCGTTACGGAATTGAGCAACCAGAAGGAATGGGATCCAAATACCATCACCAGACTTGGAAAGAATGCCATTCAATGGTACACAGACGGCTGAAAAGCAATAGAAGGAACTGGGATAGGAGTGTTCGGGCCAGGTACCAAACACTCTGAAAGCTAGGGAAAAACCCCAAGTATCTTTCAAGCGGAAATCCACGCAATAAGAAAGTGCGCACAGTTCAATATTGATAAAGGATACAGAAGACAAAAGATAGTCAAGCAGCTATTAAAGAACTGAGCTCTTGTGTAATCAGTTCCAAAATGGTATGGGTATGCCCTAGTCAAATTCAATGAACTAGGCGAGAACAATATAGTCACCTTAATATGGATTCCAGGACACACTGGGATAGAAGGAAATGAAATAGCAGATGAGCTAGCAAAGAGGGGGACTGAAATACCTTTCTGGGGACCTGAACCCTTTCGCGGAATCAGTCCCAATGTAATATTGAAAGAAATAGGTAGAGCCGAGAAAAAGAGAAGATCTGACCATTGGAGAGATCTAGTAGGGCTTATACATTCTGAGTGACCACAACCAGTTGAGATCAAATGAATGCATAAGTCAAAGTAAAACTGCGCTAAGAGTTTTAACAGGGATTTTAACGGGACATTGTCGCCTGAATGGGCACCTGAAAAAGCTCGAAATAGTGGAGGAAGAAGAATGTAGATTTTGTAGTATGGAAGAAGAAACCTCCATTCACATACTTTCCAACTGAACAGCACTTCAGAATCCTAGAGCATAGCACCTGGGAGGTTACTGGATAGAAGTTGAAGCCTGCAGACATCCTAAAATTCCTCCGGGAAAAAGGACCAAGGGAACTACATCCGAATCTTGGTCTTGGCCCGAGGCTTTGCTCATCGCCATTGAAACATGAGAAGAAATCCTCGAGCTAAATGAGATTCATTCAGTGATAGTAGATAATGAAGCCGCAATCAAGCTATCTCAGAACGAAGATCAAAGCACATTAGAACGAGACACTTCTTCGTGCGAGAAATGGTGTGTAATGAGATGCTAGATATCAAGAAGATATCCACTACATTGCAAGTAGCTGATGCTTCGACGAAACCTATATTTTGACCTTGTTTAAAAAAGCTTCTAGATAGTATATGATTAGTCAAACTATCAAATGAGGGAAGGTGTTGGAGCTAGTATTTTTTCTAGTCTCCTCAATAATCATTTTATAGTTTATCACGGTTATATTGATTATAATATGTACCTAGTATGTCGATAAAAAGTCAGTTGATAAAATATATTAATGAAGAAAAGCTGTCAATAATCCATTATCCTAAATTAGTAATATATGATTAGAATCACCGTTTAATATCAATACAACTACTTCCTATAGGCTATAGGCCCCGACGGTTTAAAAAATATTTTTCAAAACTTACAAAGCGTTAGAATAATTACTATTCTGCGATATCTATACTAGAGATTTTAGGGTATTTTTATAAAATTGTAATTTCAGGGAGTCCGGTACTGTTTCGGTGAAATTATAGACGGTCGAATATAAGCCTATAGATCCGTGTTAGACTTATATGGCTTGTTCTTTCAGTCACACCCATGTAGTTTGTTTAATTGTAATCAGAGATAAGAACATTGCCATCAATTAGTTTCTTTAAAAGTTAAGACTTGAAGAGTTGTTATTTTCTTCATTTTCTTGTATATATCAGTTACGATTTATGTTGTTATAATAATAATTTAGTTAATTTGTTACCGCAAACAACATGGCCAATTATGTATTAAGATATTAGAAATTGGATTATTGACAGTCGGAATTACAGATAGAAGTATTTTTTATCCTACACTATGAGAAAGTTTAATTTTACCAGCTTTAAAGAGGCGAGAAAAGTACCTTTTTATTTTCTAGCCGAGATAATAAATTTAACGTTTACACGCTAGCTGGCGCCCCACTTGTCGGATTGAATCAAAAATTGTTGATTTGATTGATATCCCATTTATAATAGCATGTTAGTGATTTCAATCACATCATTCAGAACAAACAAAAACGAATCGCCTAAAATAAACACCATTAAACGTCAGTATAAAAATAAATTGTTACTAGTTGTCAATGTCTGCCAATTCAATCAAAGAATACATCAGCTTAACAAGAATCGAAGCTTCCGATCTTTTTTCAATTTGCGCATGTCTGAGAGGAGCCATTTTTCTAATAAGATACTTGTCACACTTCATTTTGTCAACCAATTATATCGCGGATGTTAAAAATTTGATTATTTTCTGTGTATTTAATAAGTTATATGTCAGCATCGGACTCTCAAGGTCATACATTTTCGTTACCAAAACATCGAAGAGATTGCCTCGGGCTTCAATTCTTATTAAGCTGGTGTATTCTTTGTCGTATTTTGAAGTTTGCTTAAAGTTATGGTGCCTGAGTCAGATGAAATAATGTGATGTGTAAGCGTTGGTGTAGGGTAAATACAATTTTTATATGAAATATTACCAACTATTATTGTGTGGGATAAAAAATTATGTGTAAACCATGGCAGTAAAGTGCTTTTCCAGGCCTCAAGATGTGGCCAGGCTCGGCTCGTCCACATCTTCCTTCGTCCTGACAAATTCCACTTCACCTCTTTTCACTTTAATATTAAGAAACCGGTTATTCCCCCCCC
>CAJUYG010002830.1:0-26629 GCA_910591675.1 Galerucella calmariensis
ATTTGCTACAGTGTATTAGCTATAATTAACAAATGTTTTTGTTGGCTAAAGTTATACTTACTTAATATCACATCCATCAGTTTTGAATCTTTAAAACAAAAATTATTTCGTTTTTCCAGTAATGAACACTGAACTCCTAGACAAATTTTTAGTAATTTGGCTAAAATTCTAGATACCATTTCTTTTGTGTTTCTTCCTCTTATATTCTTTAAATAATTCATCTGAAAATGTTAAAAAAGATAAATAGAATGAAATATTTATAATATCACAAATGATCCAAATACTTACAAATCTTTCTCTTAAATCTTAATCTTCATTTATGGTTGCCCCTAGTTCCATTATACCTTCCACAGATTGCAAAGGTAACTTTCCCAATATAATATCTACATTTATATCCATATTTCTGTCTAATGTTTCGTTTTTGAGAATATGTCTTCTGTACCTTTCACATATATCATATCAAGAATTCTTTAATCATGATGGATAATTTATAAATTTTTTCTAAAAGAAAAATATTGCACAAGTTAATTACCATTAAATATAGTTGAGAATCTTTAATCCATTTATCCTTGAAATGTAATTAATAAAATTGCTAGGCAAATATGAAGTTGGTACCTTCCAGTAGTTCCAGTGTCTGACGTTTAGGAATATCAGTCACTTGAGTATCATCCCCATCAATCCCAATGTCTTCAGATGCACTACTAGTTAATTTATTGGATTCTCTACCTACAAGTAGCAAAAACAAATTGTGGCTAAAACTGAAAATTGTACACATGAAAAACAATTTATTAATTGATTAATTTATAGCTTGATCAATACATGTAATGAAAATATAGAAACGTAAAGTTTTGAGTATTAAAAAATTAAATTGTATTTACTCGTGCTTTCCACGTAAGAGTTATCCAAAATATTGATTTTAATAGTTTCTGTTGTTTCTCTATAAACTTTGGTTTTCAAGGATGGTCGTGGAGTTCTTTTTGGAATAACCCAATAAAAGCTGTAAACCTATACCTATAACAAGTTTTTAGAACAATTAAAATAACATACCTCTGTAATCATCTTTATCTGAACTATCGCTATGTATCTTTATTGACCTTTTTTTCTCTCTTAACCCTTTACCCATATTACCATCATCGGAACTACAATCTGAATCTATAGCTTTTTTTAGCTGCTTCTAGCGAAGCTGTAATACATATTTCTAATGAAAAATTAAATGTGATTGAAATATATCTTTTTCTTAACATAAAAACCTACAACCTCTATGTTGTACTTTTTCCATTGGCCCTTTTCATTTGGAACTGCTTTGCTCAAAATTAATGAGGCCACATTTTTACACTCTGGCCACCAGCATATTTCATAAGACAAAATCCAGTGTGCTGGAATCTCGGAATAACAGCCGATTTCATAATAAATTTGAAGGTTACTTTAATTTTAAAGCGATCTTTAACAGAAAAGTTTGGTTTCAAAATCAATATTAAAGTACCCTTTTGGCGAAAAGTAGACTTTAAAGAAAAAGTGAAGATCTTGGCGCTTTAATGCATAAAGCTTCCTTTACTTTGACAGTGATATAACCTCAAATTTTCAGTTTGTGAGTTTGTTTTCAAAAATATAGATATGTTTAAAACATCTAGTGATAGTTCATCAGACTCATCTGAGGAAGAATATATTTATATAAGAAGACCAAAAATTTACAGACCCAGAGTCGATTGTTCTATTAAATATGATGAATTGGATTTTTTTCAGAGATTTAGATTGAGAAAGCAGACAGTGATATATCTTTTAAATAAAATAGAAGGGCAAATTGCATTGCCCACTAATAGGTAAGTTGAATATAGAATTTTTTAATTACAAATACCTACTGTATAGGTACTATTTTTTTTTTTAGAGGTGGATATATTACACCAATGCAACAACTTTTGTTGACATTAAGATTTTATGCATCTGGAAGTTTTCAAATAACAGCAGCAGATTTCATAGGAGTATCAAGAGCTTCAGCCTGCAGGATTGTTAAAAGAGTAACTGTAGCAATTGCATCTCTGAGACCTGAATATATTAATATGTATGAGGATCATCATGAAATGGAAAGAGCTGTTAAGGATTTTTATAAAATTGCTTCATTCCCAAGAACGATTGGAGCAATTGATTGTACTCTCATTAAAATAGAATCTCCTGGTGGACATGATGCAGAGATATTCAGATCGAGAAAGTCATTTTTTGCATTAAACGTTCAAACAGTTAGTGATGCAAAATTGAAAATAAGGAATATTGTTGCAAGGTGACCAGGATCTGTACACGACCAAACGATTTTCAATAATAGTCGCTTAAAACAAAGATTTGAAAATGGTGAATTTGGTTATTACATGTTAGTTGTAGACAGTTGATTCGCCTTAAAACCATATCTGTTAACAAAATTACTTCGAACTGCAAGAGAAGCTGAAAATCTTTACAACGAATCAATAATAAGAACTCGTAATGTAGTAGAACGCCAATATGGGTTATGGAAAAGAAGATTTCCCGTACTACGATTAGGAATGAGATTAAAACTTGAGACTATTATGGCAGTTATAGTTGCTACAGCAGTACTGCATAATATTGCCATTGATTTAAAGGACAATTTTCCAGAAGATAATGTTCACGAAGAAAATGATGAATTATTACCTATTGAAAATAATGGAAATATTCCCGAAAATATAAGAACATTATTAATTGATGAACATTTTGCTAAATTGTAAATAATTATTTATTGATAATAAAAAGACGGTTTCAGTTTTTGTTATTGATTTAATTGTTTTTTTTTATTTCTATTTTTAAATCTAATAGAATCATTTTTTCCTATGTTCCTCCTCCTCTCTTTCGATTCTTCTTATTCTATCATTTTCTTCACATAACCTTTAACTACCACGTTTAGTGTAAGATGTATTCGTGTTTTATATAATGATGTTTTACTTAATTTATACAAACTCACTTTGCAAGTAAGTTTAAATTAATTATAATTTTTACCACTTAATATTTGAACTGTTCATATTTTAGCCTTGATAAAGGATTCAAATAAATCCGAAAGCTTGGAAGTAGTAAAAAAGAGTTTAATTTCTTAACCAGCCCAGATTGTGACGGAATCCCCAATAATTTAGTAGATTGTTTTCTAACTAGCCGTCAAGACTACCATTTGTTTCTTTTTATTAGGAATGGGGTTTTACCAACAGATTCGTTCTGAATATGGACATAAACTTGTGAGAGATCTCAAACAATGGGCAAATACCAACATTAATATAGCATCAATTAGGAACAGGAAGATATTTTTGACTAGATGTAGGAAAGATGGATTGATACCATCACATGTTATTCATTCTTTGACTAATGTAAAAAGTTTGTTTGAAGTGGAAGATGGGAAGACAGGTCAGAAGATAGGAAATTTCACTGAAAGGTTAGAAAATAAGATACTTAATCTTGAGATTTCAGTCACTATCACTAATGAAAAACATTTAGAAAAGTCTTTAGTGCATTATGAACCAAAAATTTTACAGAAATTACCTAATAGAATTTTTTCCAAATTTAAAATAAAACAAAAACGTTATTTTGATATAAAATTTAATCAAGTTGAATAAACGAATTTAAGAAAATTTCAAAATTTACAATCTCAGTCTAATAGTATTAAATCTCAAACCAAATGGGTAAAAAATATCTCAGGACTTGACATTCCGAAAGATATTTTAGAATTCTTGTCTTTAGGTAATAAATTTCATATAAATCCGAATTCACATTATCTTTCTGTTCAGAGAACTTTGTCTGACGTGGAGACTATTTTAGAGGAATGTTCACACCAAAATAAAAATATTTATAGAGCACAAGTTACTAATATTCTTACTAATTTTTATCACAAACCTCAAAAAACTACATAAGTTAGAAGAGAAAACAAAAAGATTTTTGAATAATAATCCTTCTCTTGTAGTGTCCACATCCGATAAAGGTAGAGTCACGGTTATTATGAATAAACAAGACTACCATGCTCAAAAATCCAATAGAATAATTTCCTCTTTAAAGAATAATAAATATATAAGTGAGATTGAATCTAAGAAATTAACAATTTATAATCAAGTATCACCTAAATTTTATAGCTCACCAAAAATACATAAAAAAGAATTAGCGTTAAGACCTATCACATCTTCAATTCATGCACCCAATAGCAATAATATTTCTAAATTAGTTACAGATATTTTAACAAATGCATATTGTACGGACAATGATTATTATGTTTTAGATTTATTCACGTTTGCATCTTACATAAATAATAAAATAATTCCAGATAATTATGTATTAATAAGTTTAGATGTAGTCTCTTTGTTCAGTAATATTCCAATAGAATTATTTAAACAAAGTATTAAATTGTGAAGAATCACAAGGGGAAAGAAAATATGAACGTTTGGACAAAAACTGTTTACCTTTTAAGAATATATTTTCAGATATTATAAAAATTTCATTAACAGCAAATATAATATTATTTTCTAGTAAACTGATAAACTGATACAAACAGTGCTTAATATAACTGACATAGCATCTCCATTCTTAAATTTAACATATGGATAACCCACATTTGGAGGGCTGTGTAAAAGTAGTAGATTTTCTCCAGTGATTCTATTGACCATTTGACAAAAAGGTCTAGATGTATCTTTTAGCTTCAATTGCAATTTATACAAATAATTTTCATACTTGAAAGCACTGAACATATCCAAATAAAAATAAAAATAAAAATCTATTGGTGGAGTTTGATTACTCGCAGTTGTTGCATCATTGTTATTAAGTGAGCTTCTATTTGAAGAGTTATAATTTTTAGTGTCCTGAATAATAGTGAATTTACTATTTTCGTCTTTCAAAGAAAAAAGCCATTTTAGTGGTTTGTGGTCGGTCACTATATTAAATTCATTTCCGTATAAGTATGGTCTTAAATATTTTGTCGCCCAAACTATCGCCAGAAGTTCTTTTTCTATAACCGTGTAATTTTGTTCCGAATAGTTCAATGTTCGCGATGCATATGCTATTGGACGATCTTTACCGATAGGACCTTGCGATAGCACTGTTCCTCTAGCAAAGTTGCTGGCGTCTTTTAAATAAAATTTTTGGGAAAAATCTGGATATTGTAAAATTGGTTCGTTTATTGGTAAGTTTTTGCATATCTCGGAACAGTTATTAAATTCATTATCATGAACGATTTTCGCTCCCTTTTTCAAACATTTGGTTAGGAGCTTCGTAATTTTGGCAAAATTTGTAATAAATCTGCGATAATATCCCAGCAGACCAAGGAAACCTTTTATCTGTTTAGGAGTGTTGGGTATCAGATAATTTTTTATAGCTTCAATTTTATTTGGGTTTGGTTTGACACCTTCGGGGGTTACTACGTGTCCCAAATAAGCTACCTCTTTTCTCAAAAACTCTGACTTATCGAATGTATTTTGAAGTTTGATTCTCTGAGGCGTTGAAAAACATTTTTTAAACGTTCTGAGTGTTCTTGTAAGGATGTGGAGAATATTAATATCATCCAAATGAACAAGACTTTGTTTGTTTTGTATGCCACGAAGGATATTTATTGTCCATGACATGTTGGAAGGTAGCAGGTGCTCCTTTCAACCCGAACGGCATGCGCAAAAACTTCCAGTGCCCGTTTTTGGTGGTAAATGCTGTTTTTTCAATATCGTTTGGATCCATCTCGATTTTGTGGAACCCACTAACTAAATCGAGAGTGGTGAAATATTGAAATTTTCCTAACTTGTCTAAAAGGTCGGTGATATTGGGGAAAGGGTACTTATCATCTACAATTTTAGCATTTAATTGACGATAATCAATAACAACTCTCCATTTTTGTTGACCTGAGGCGTCCATTTTCTTTAGAACTACCCAAATAGAAGACGACCAGGGTGAGTTGCTTGGTTGAATTATATTTGAGTTTAACATTTTTTGAATTTGTTTTTGAACCTCATTTTTGTGAATAAACGGATATCTATATGGTTTCGAGTACACAGGTATTTCGTCAGAGGTTTTTATAGAATGCTTTATTTTATTTGTAAAATTAAGCGGTAAGTTGTCTTGGTAAAAAACGTCAGAAAATTGTTTGATTAAATTTACGATTTGTTGTTTCTCTTCTGCGTTTAAATGATCAAGTCTAATGGTTGAAAAGTCTAGGTTTTATTTATTGGTATCGTCGAAATTGTTCAAATTAAATTCTTGAATATGTTCTCTGTCAAATGGTTCTACTGTAAGTGGTTCTGAAAAGTCTAATGTGAGTTGATTGGTAACGTTATTTAAGATTGTAGTCAATGCCATAGCCTGTTTAGCTATAGTTAAGCTTTTGGGTATTTCACAATTGTGAATTTTTTGATGTGGTTTAATAATTTCTCCGTCTGAGATTGACGTTTTAAGGGGAATATTGGCAGCGATTTGGGAAAATATCGAAATATTTTTGGCAAAGAATTGTGAGGTAATGGAAGTATTGAAAATTAAGAAAAAAATATATCATGTAGATTAATGTAGTAATGTTGAACTTAGAGTTCTCATCGAATGAAAACTTTGAAATGCTAACCAAATTTTGTTGAAAAAAAATACGAATCATGACGTAATTACACATATTAAGCAAAGTTTGATTCCTTGTAAAGAATTAAATATGGATTAAATGGAAAAACTAATTGATAAGAAGTCTAATTTGAAACTTCATAAATACTATATAAAAATCTCAGAATACTCAAATTACTTATGACCGTACAATTCCTTATTGAAATTCGGTTGCTACCACTAAAATATCGGATAAAAATCCATAGCTCGCTTTTCTATCCTTCTATGACTGACATTGTCTCTCTGCTTCGGTAGTCGCGTGCCGTTCAACGCTCGCCGGTCTCCCAGTTCAGTACTGACGAAGCTTATAGAGTAGTACGTGAACCAAAATCCGCTTGGACCTACATGTTGCGGAGCTTTCATATTTCCAATAAAATTTTCGTTATGTGAACTTAAACGTGAGGACGTAGGGAAACAAAAAATATACAAAGCATAATTGTGCAAGGTCAAATTTGGTAGATGCCCCTTAACTCGTATTACTTGTTCGGATCGTGGGGCAATTTTGATTAATTTCAACTCATTTCCGGTACGGTGAAAAAGTAACTGAATTTTTGAAAAGGGTGTTGACAAATATCCCTTGTTGAAGTCAATACGTTATGAAATGTAAACAAAAAGAATTTTAATTCTAAAGGTTGTGGCAATTTGAATATTTTCGATGCTGGTAATGAAGCACTGAATTTGTGAGCGGATTTTTGAAATGTAGATAATAAAAATGGGTTCTTTTTCATTTTATTTGGGAATAACTTATATACTATATTTGGATCCATGAAAGATTTTGTGGAACCTGAATCAACTAGTATCTTTAAGTCGTATTCCGGAAATAAAATATAAGGTAATTCACTAGAATTGTTGTTATTTATACATATAACTTGAGAATCTAATTCGACATATGATTCCGAGGCCTTTTTTGAAAATTTTCGTTTGTTTGTTGGAGATCAATTAAATCAGAAGATTCTGAATTATATGCTTGGTTGCTTTGTTCGATATAGCTATTGTTATTTGAAAGAAGTTTGATAGTCGGTATCAAACAATTCTTCCGAGATAAAATTCCTGCGGGGTCTTTGATTTGAATGAGAAGTGTTCGAAACATTTGGCACGTTACGGATAGAAGTATTGGATGGTGTACCTCTGTTAAAGGTGTTTCGAGTTGAAACACTCATTGGTGTGGGTTTTGGTAGGTTTTGATTTTGTATTCGGTTGGGCCTAAATAAATCGTTGTTTCGGTTTTGTTTAAAAACGCCAGAACTGCTTGTAAAATGTTGATTTCTCAACGGCTGGGGCTGAATTGAGATTGGCCCTGTTGGAAAGGTATTGGCGAATGCGTTGTTGGGGGTATTTAAATTAAAATTGTTCCTATTGAAATCATTTCGATGATTGAATTGATTTTGATTGAATTGAATAGATGAGGCTTTTACTTGATGTAGATCCATAGTGAGTTATGAAATCAAACAATTTTATTTTGTTAAATCTACATTGTATTTAAACATAAAGTGACAAAGAAAAACACAAATTATTTTTACCAAATCCACAACACCCTGAACTCTATTCATTAATCAAACTTCATAAAAAAGGGTACCCAATTAGACCGGTTGTTTCTTTTTTCACAGCACCGTCATTTAAAATCTCAAAATTTCTAATAGATATAATTTCCAAATATTGTTCATTCAAACCTCAATGTTCAATTAAAAACTCAACAGAACTAATTAATAATATTCAAGATATAAAACTAACTCACTTGTCTAAATTCATATCTTTCGATGTAACAAATCTATTCCCTAGTATACTTCCTGATGAAACTATCACTCTTGTTGATAACTTGCTCACTTACAATAATACTAATTCCATAATTCAGTCTGGATATTATAAATATATTAAGAGTTTGTTTAAATCAAAATTATTTTCATTTCAACGGAAAGGTTTATAGCAGTGAAGAGGATTTGATTATGGGCAACCCTCTCAGTCCCCTATTATCAGAAATTTTCATGGATAATATAGAAAAGATAATTCATAAACACCCCCTTAGTAAAAAATTTGTTTACTGGCACCGATATGTAGATGACATTTTAGCTTGCTTCACTGGTACTACGAGACAATTAGATAACTTCATTATTCCCATTAACTCAATACATAAAAATATCAAATTCACAGTAGAAATTGAACAAAATAAGTCCATAAACTTTCTAGATCTTACAATTTCAAATATAAATAATAGACATGACTTTTCTATATTTTACAAACCATCACATACAGACATTACAATTCATAATAGTTCAGTCCACCCAATCAGTCATAAATTAGCAGCTTTCAATAGTATGATACATAGACTTTTAACAGTTCCATTGAATATTGACAATTACAATAAAGAACTAAATATAATAAAGCAAATAGCGGTTAATAATAATTACAATCCAAATTTAATTGACAACATCATAAATAAAAAGATACGAAAACATACTCTAGAACAAGTATTTCCTTCTGATAAAAACAAAAATAACCAATTTAAAAGCTTAACTTACTTTGGAATACCATCCTTAAAAATAAAATCATTTTTAGAAACTTTAGACTTGAATATTTGCTTCAAAACCGACAACAATTTATCCAAATTCATTAAAAACAACAAATCCAAATCTTCGAAACTAAATGAATCAGGAGTTTATAAATTAAAATGTGGTAATGACGACTGTGATAAAATTTATATAGGTAGAACTTTTGGGAATTTTAAAACTAGAATTTCAGAACACAAACGTAGTTATGACATCAAAAATTAGATTCCAACTATTCAAATCATTTATTAGCAAACCAACACTCTTTCGATTCAAATTTTGAAATTTTGCATATAGAAACTAAATCCTTAAAATTAAATCTACTAGAAGCCCTAGAGATAAATAAAAACAAATATTCAGATAATCTTCTTAACGACCAACTTGATATTAACAATTCTCCATTATTAAACCTTTTTACCTAGAAAGATTCCTGTGGGATGGTTGTGAATGAGTTTCCAGGTAAACTTGTTAAATACTTCAGTTAATCCCATATTTAGACAAATTCATTTCATTTCCTTGTAAATAGTTTATAATTTTATTGTTAAATATCCGTATAATTTAGTATTAAGGCACTGTATAAATAGATTGTTAAGACACAATTTGACTTTCATCAAAATTGCTTCTTTTCCTCGAGTTGATGGCTGTGTGGATGGTACTTATGTGAAGATACAATCTCCAGGTATATAACATTATTTTTTCATGTATCTGTCTCATATTATTATTATATGAGTTGATATTATTATGAGAAAGCATTAATCAATAGACCGATCAGGACAATTTTATTGTATGTAGTACTTTTCAAACATCAATATGTCTTATTAAGTAATATTATTTCTAGGGGGAGAAGATCCAGAGGTTTTTAGAAACCGAAAAGGTTATTTCTCCATCAATGTTTAAGCCACTTCTGACTCAAATTTGAAATTACTGGATGTTGTAGCACGGTGGCCAGGCTCAGCAAATGACTCCACAGTATTCAATAATTCTAGGCTAAGAAGACGGTTTGAAAACAGTGAATTTCGTAACTGCATTTTATTAGGTAAAATATCTCCTATAGGATTAAATCTCCATTATATGTGAACATTATTTCCAAAAATTACCATTTTATGTTTTGTAAAATATCAAATGTTAACCTTACTATTCAGTTTTATGGCACGAATTAAGTATAATTCCATTTAAAATTGTGGGTTAGACAATTATTGTTGTCTGTTTACCAAGAGCAACATCTGCCAATTGCAAAATATTTGTTATCAATAGAATAGATTTAAAATGTTAATTTTGTGTTTAACAATATTGTTTTGTTTTGGGTGATGGTGGTTATATATTAAAAAATTATTTCTTAACACCTCTTGCTAACCCAATTTTAAGACATGAACATTTATTCAATGAGTCCCATATCAGAACCAGAAATGTGATCGAAAGATATTTTGGTGTTTGGAAAAGGAGATTTCCTGTATTGACACATGGAATGCGACTCAAACTTGATACATAATTATAAGTGATTATAGCAACAGCTGTTTTGTATAACCTTGCTGAAAACATGAACGAAGAGGAACCTCCATTACCCGAAGACATCAATGAAGAGGAACTAAATTATTTAATTGCCATTGGTGATGCTGGAGATGTTCTAGACTTTAATGAAAATTTAAATGTGAACCATTTTAGAACTCAGTTAATAAACAATATTTTGCTGAGCTGCAACAGAGGCCGCAAATTTAGAAATCGTTTTAGTTTTATTTTCTTAATACCTCTCAGATCCACTGTAATAGAAACCTCAAAAGTACTACTAAATTGTCCAAAACTTTTTTCACATTCCTAAAAATTCTTATTTTTCAATATCCTAGATGTTTCAAGGAATGTAATAGTAGCATCTCATTATTTGAAATGAGAGAAGCTTCTGTATGTGATCAAAATTGGGTTTTTAAATGTAGATGTTTTTAAAAAATAAAAATAATCAAATTAAAGTAATTTATTATATAGAAGCCTTAAAAGGAACAGGAAACTTGAGATTATTTAAAAGTTACACAAATGATGAGGTGGTACTTTTAATGGAGTGAATGCTCTAATCTGACTTCTTCAGTTTTTCTTTTTCCACTGCAATCTGCAATTTTAGCAACTCAAGTTTTAGTTCTCTTTCAGCTCTAATCGTTATGATTTCCTCTTCAATTTTTTGTTGTTGCTGACTCACTAGTTCCAACCTTCTATTGAGTAGTGTGTCATATTTTTCTGCAAGCTCTGACCTTGTTAATGATTTAATAATTGTTGTTGGAAGACGCCTAGACGCCTTGAAGCAGAATGTCATGTAGTTTTTTTTTATTTTGGAGAGTCAATGCTATTGCATAAAAACAACAGAAAAATATTTTTTTTTAATTCTGGTGTATAAGATATATGCGTACCTAAATTTTCATTCTTTCTCTTCAAAGTTAGTGTGCTTGTCGCTGCTTCTGAATTCTCTTCAGTGGCATTATTCAACAAATTTGTGATGGGTTTCTTTAAATTAATTGGAATATACTTTTTCCATGAAGTTGCCTAAAATATGCATTACATTAACAACAAATTTAAATGTTCAAGGCAGTATATTTCAAGAAGTTTTTAAATACAAAATATCTAATTACCTCTTCCGAATTAGAAAAATTGCAATCTGAAACAGTTGGTTCCTGAAAATGTTTCAACTGATTAATTATGGCACAATACTTTTTAAATTATTACCTCTTCACTAGGATCTTGGGGCTCAGTATCACCATCAATTAGCATAGCAGACCAAATACCTTTTTTGAATTAATGACAGACAATAACTTCATGACATGGATCTTTTTTTAACTTGAGTACTGGTCCACCACCGGTAGCGAAAACTTGTTTTTTTTCTTCTGCAGCTATTTTTCGAACTTCTCTCTTCCTGTTTTCATAGAACCTTTTTAACACTTCAGGTGTCCTAATTACCGTGTTCACTGCTGAAGCATTCACCTCAGATGTCACTTTTTCCCATATTTTATTTTTTTGTTTGCTTTTTGTTCAGTTTTCTTATTTTCTTCCGGGAGAAAACTGGAACATCTGCTCCTCTTACTTTTGTTTTCGATTTCCATCGTCAAAACAATCAGTCGAGCAAGGCAATAGAATTATTTGGAAACTGGAATTATAACCATAAAATGTTAGTGTTAACAATGCACAAATGCACACATATATTTGTTTATAACGGGACTATTTTCACATAACCTATAAAAACGGCACTATGAAGTTTGCTTCGAAAAAAAATTCGCCATGTTGCCAAGCGTATTCTCCGATTAACTAAAGAGTGTGCAAATGCAAGAGAGTGCAAATGAAGCAAAGTTAATCACTGATTAAAAATAAAAGAAAGTTTTGTTAATCAATGTTTATAAGAAAAATGGTGCAACTGGGCATAAGGATTTTCAGAACTCTCTCATAAAATGTTGAGGTCGTTCATTAATATTTTGTCTCATCATCACGAGATCACGATTCAAACATGCCTCGTCTCTTTGGTCTGCGAAATTTCTTGTAAGTGTATCTTTTAAAGAATTCCAAGTAGGGACATTTTAAATGTTTACAACTAATTTGGCATTGCCACGCAGTTTTGAGATTAATGAATTTAGTAAATATGTATTTTGAAAATGATGGAGTTGCTCTCTTAAATAAAATGTACCAATCATTGATTCACAAATAGATAAATAACGATTAAGTTCATTCGGGTTACCATCAAAATCTGGAACACAGTTGAGAAATTCAGGTTTAAATTTTGCCATTATTGGTCTTGTCAAATTGGGAATATTGGAGTTTTTTTCTAAACTTTCAAGTTTGCTTACCAAAGATTCGATGGACATATATATACTCGTATATGTTCAAATTATAATGCAAATTTATTTATGTATCCTTATAAAATTATCTTAACTTGATCGCAAGGTTGGACGATTCTTGTTCCAACTTTCGTTCCTTCGAATTGCAAGAGTGCTTCGATATTCTTCGATAGATGGGTTTGTCGATTTTCGGAGAACCACTCCACTTGAAACACCTCCACACACGAATCACAACTTAAAAGTTCGGTATATCTAGTCAATTGTCGAAACAAACTTGGATCACGTTCGGTACGTTACAATCTAGATATCCTACTGACTGCGCCAGAAATGATTAGGAATGCCCAAATTGTTTTCAAGAAATTATTTATTATTCTAATTAAATGAAAATCTAACTATAACTAGTCTTATAACTATAAAAAGCTAACAATGGAATGAATTTGTAATTATGAATTTAGAAAAGAAAGAAAAGAGAAAAAATGCTGCATCGACGGTTTCTAGGAATTATGATAATAAGGACATCTGCTTATCATACGTGAAATACAGATGTAACTTGGTATAGAAGATATAATAATAGATGATAATATACCCATTGTAAACAATAATGAGCATAATGAACCAGGTATAGTATTCCGAAGAGAATTTATGAATCAACACACTTTTAAATAAAATAAAACATTTTTTAGATTTGTAACAAATCTACCCTCGTACCTTTCAATTTTTGCTTTAAAAATACAATCTTGAAAATTTGTGTACTGCAATATTACTTTCATGTTACCGCTAGTTTGAAAATATTTCGAATTCAAGAAACAATGAAATAAAAATGAATTCACAAATAAAATATATTATTGTGGAAAGTATACCTATAAGAGCTACTTTAAAATATCTACAACCTTTTCTTTAACAGTACATAGTACAGGTCAGCAATCAAAAGCTTGATTTTATTTTCATACCAAGTTTGTCAAGGTTCCTTGGTAAATACTGACCAGAAAATACAAATGAAAAAGTAAATGAATTAAAGACAAATATTTTCAAATTTTTGGTGTATTGTATTGGAGACACAATATAATATGAAATTTCATAGTTATAAATTATTATCCTGTTTGAATAATTTCGATTTTAAAATTCCAAGTTCCTCTTCTGCTTCTCGACGTTCTGAAGATATCTTCAGTAATAACTGTTCCTCAACCTGCATCTTGATACTATGTAATGCAGCCTGCTGCTGCACAGACTCACTCACTTTGTGAAAGTTCTTCAACAATTCGTGATTTAGGAGTGAAGGCTGAAATAAAAAGAATACCTATGAAAATATGTCTAATAAATGAGTATAACAGAAAAGCATTACGAACTACTTGTACAAAAGTTATTTCGTTAATGAACACAAATACAAATAGGAAAGTGGTACAGATGATGATCTATTCATACCTGCACATCGGGATATTTGTATTTCCTCCTTTTGCAACAGATTACGTGATGTACAAGGTAATTCCGTCACCATTTCATTGTTTATATAATCCATGTTTTTTTCGACAACTTTTTCTGTTAATTCATTCGGAGATTCTGCAAAGCAAATAGCGAAATAAACTAATTCGGTCCAAACAATGGCAACAACATTTTGCTGTTCAATTACATACCTGGATTATCATTTTCCTTCATATACGTTGTGGTACTGTCTCATGGGCATCTGCATATGGCGCTGCAATATCCACTGCATCCATGACCGAATCCTTCTCAAATTCAATTGCTGGTCCACATCAGCGATCAATTTTTAAAATAAATCCAAAACCAATAGGTAGTGTTGATAATACTAATTTTAGAATGTGAATGAAAGACAAAAAAAAGTAAATAATGATAATATCGGCACCTTATATGAAAAATCTGTGAAGACAATATTTTTATGAAAAATCTTTAAATTAATTTCTGTAGCGGTAAAGTGATATCAATCTCTAACGCTACATCGAGTGTGACTATTGGAACACTAGGTATACAAACTTAAAATTGTTTCACAATTTTTTCACTTGTGCAGCAGTTCTTTGTGTAGTAATGATATTGTAGACACCCTGTAGATCATTGTACTAATTCCAATAGTTTGCTGACCTAACAATTGAATTAAAATATATTTAGATTATTCAATAAACATAGACACGAGTATTATCGGTACGTGACTTTATTCAAAACTATAATAAATTACTTATAGATGGTCTCCGAAAATATAGGTTGAATATAATCAAAGATTACAGAATTAACTCTAAGAGCTCATCCATATCTCAAATGTGGTTGTATGAAATCAAACCAATGGTTCAATAAAACTTGAAGTCCAAACCACAAAATTTAATAAAAGTTCCTCAAAAGTACGCTTATGATGTGCTACTAGTTTCGGTACAATATTACCATCATCAGGCTACAATATAAAGAGAAATGGTAAACCTAATACATGAAGATCTTACAAGATTCTGTTGAAATAATTAAGCAAGAGTTGTTAATAGATATAAAATGAATGTGAAAATAATATTAAAGTTAATAATACAAAATTGAGAATATTACAATTGTTGATATTAAATTAAAAAACTATTAATATAATTAAAAAAGGTTAATGAATCTTACAAATTACAACTTTGATAATATAAATTATAAAAGTGGGTAGTCGAATGGAAATATAATAAAACATAGTTACCTGTATGAAATATATAATCCAAAGAACAATAGGTTGTTGCCAAAAATTTTATATGTTAAAACATAATATTTATATCAAATAAATTACAAGTTTATTTGAGTGGTAAGGCAAGAAAAGAAAATGGAAAAACATTGGAAATATTAAACTAATTTGAAGTTAATTAGAATGTTAGCCTAATGGACTATGCCAAAAGGGGGGGGGTTTAAAGAACTTTAGTTTTTGATTTTAAATTTACATTTGAATTGTCCGAAAGGACTATTTAAATTGGGTTGGGGAAGGAAAATTTTTGTTAATGTCTGAACATAATGAAATTGTCCAGAATTAACGACGAAATATTTCAAATGGCTTAAACTAGCCACTGAAATTATATGATTGGTTAAAATAACCATTATCAATAGAAATAAAGTCATGATGAATAATCAAATTATCCATTAAGATATCAAAATTGTTTAAACAAATTTTATGTTGGACTAAACTAACCTCAATGGTGACCGGAAATGCGAATGAAATCATGACATTGACAGATATCACATGATAATCAAATATGAATATTTAAACTTAGTATATTTCTATGAGAGATTGGCAAACAACCAGTGATCAATGAAATTATTAACATCTCATTTACAAAAAAGAAGAAGAAGAATGAATTGATGTATAAATGACAATAATGACATTAAAATATCGAAAACTAATAAACAATATAATACGCAAAATTCAAATACACTCAAATCCTTATAAATTTGCTATAAAAATATAAGTAACAACTTATATAATGTTAAGGGGGTAAATGTAAAAAAAAAAATTATTTTCTGTAGAAGAAATCTGTTCATTGAGGCAAGTGACACCACTATCCAAAGAAGCTCTATGAATCTCAAAGCTTTCTAGTAAATTCATTCTAATACCTTTATTACAAGAATGTAGCATTTCAACTTCAAAATTATCTGGAGAATGATGTTCATTTAAAATGTGATTAGCAAAGGCGGAAGGAGAATTATTAAAATCATAATTGAAATATTTCTTAATACAATTCTTATGCTCCATAATACGGTATTCAAGTCTACGACCACTCTGACCTACATATACATGCAATAATAATAATTTCCTATTCTTTTTGCTTCAATTGGATCGTTGCTGCGTCGGTTTTCTTGTTTTCGACTATAAGCTTGTGTTTGTTCACTAGGATAACAAGTAAAAGCTTTTCTTTTACTGTATAGGGCACAATTTTAGGGGTCGCCATAACCTATTTCTGAGCACACATGAAATATATTGTATGAAATCTTCACACAATGAGATACCACAAACAATCTAACCACAAAATATATGAATAAACCACAAAGCAACACAGAATACCAACGAACTATGGAGTTTGACTGCTGATCGACCGCTGCGACCACAGACCCACCATGGAAAACGGTCAAAATTGATATTGGAACTGACTGTTGCCAAACTTCAACTTTTTAGTCCGTACTTATGTCATACTTCGCCGAGAATTCTTGAAGTCTCGGTTATGATACCTGAGGCGTACTCGGTTATTAAGGCGTCCTTCACCAAGTAGGTATTGAGTACAAGTCTGAGATCCGACTATGAATACGGGCCCTAGTCTTCCAAGCTATGACGCATCACGCAGAACAGTGCAAAGGATAAGAAGCAAGAAATGTTCAAGCTCTTCAGCATTTAACGATATCTCTGAAGTTCAAGTTATCCTAAAACGGACAGATGTGGAGTTTTTTTACTGTGGCATTCAGAAAAAGAAAACCGAAATGGACTTCTGATTTCTGGCACTTACAATACTCTCGACTTGCTATTTGCTCAAAGAATTTCCGCGCTGGGCAATAGATGGAACCTTCAAGATATGTCCAACTTTGTTTTGTCAATTATTCGTTATACATGCATTAATTGACTCAAAAGCGGTATCACTGTTACATGCTCTAAATCAGAAGGTATTTACGTTCAAATGTTCAATACGCTGAAAACCTCAGATGGGCCGGTTTAATAGTGTGCTGGTAAAGGTTCTGGTAGACTTATTCTGCTGATAGGGTTAAAATTGTGTTTATCAATATCATTACACTATCAGTAGTAGTATTGAAAGACATTTATGTTTCATCTAAAAATGAATTTATTTGAAAAAATAATTGAATCTTAGTCATCATCAAACCTAGATGGTAAGCCCTCAACTCTCAACGTAATTATATTATATATTAATTCTTCATAGGAAGTGAGGGGCTTCATATGTTTCAGCTTTATTTTTGGCAACTTTTTTGATTCCTTCATATTTTGCCTTGAGGCTAGTGGCAGATCGGGGGGGCTCCTTTTTTCTGACCATTAAATTCTATAGCCAGCCTTTCCCGGGCTTCATTTTTTTCTTTCCAGGACAGTGAGTCAGTTTTTCTACATAGCAGCTCTGTCTCTGAATATCTAAAATTTGCAGAGCGTTTTTTAAGTGTTCACAATGTTTGTTCATGTCTATAATTTAGGTACAGTGTTATACACTAAATTAACTGTCTTAGATATGTATTCAACTGTTATATTTTATACACTATTTATACCCTACACTATAAAAAAATCAGCCACCAAACAATAACCCCCCTATAACCACAACAAAATGCTCTCTTCTTCTTCTTCTTCTTTTGCTAGCTGCTTGCTCCACAATACGCTGTTGCCAAGTTGTGTAGCGCCTGATAACTGTCAGTGTACAGTGTACGCTTGAGTATAATATCAGATAATATAGAATTATGTTCTGTTAATAAAAGTCAGCCACGTGTTTTAACTTTTCATTCCGTTTTCTATCTGTTATCTGACTACTGACATTTGACGTCTCGTCATTCTGTTCCGTATCAGACCACATGTATGATAGTTTTTAGCAGCTTCGAGGAAATACGAAGGACCACCTGCAATGCGCTGCAGGAGCTTGTTATCCGTACTAGAAGCAGAGAGATAACCTAGGAACTTGAAATTAAGAGATAAATAAAATTCAATATTTACATAGAATATTTACTATAATTCATAACGAGAGATTATTTATAGACGGAAACTTTCTTGTAACATTTATCAAATAACTTTGGAAATTAAGCCAAATCAGTTGCTGGGTCACAACATTTATATGAGGAAACAACAGATGTTTCAAAAGGAAGAACATAAGTAGTATGAAATGAAATTTATGCACTAAACAATGTTTATACAATTTACAATAGGTAGTTACACTTAAAGCTAAACCCGCACTTAGCTTTTCAATCACAGTATTTACATAACAGTTTTACTAGAATGTACATGAAACAATTGGAATTAAAGCGTTCCAAATACATAAATCAGTGGCAAAAGCATGTATACTAATGAAATGAATCTTGAAATTTGCTTTGCGTTCTCCAGAATTACTCAACTTGCGGCAACCATGCAATATAGAAACTTCTGACTTCAAGACGAGCAGATATTAGCGGTTGATGGTTTTTTCCTTCATAATAATAATTGAAATTACTTACAATAAGTTTTGATGGAATGAAGCACAATAAATACTTAACTATTAAGCGGTATGATTCTCATTTTGAGGAGGAGTAGGTAAATGCTGCTGCACATGGTGAGCAGAGAAATCACAGTATGTCTTTACTGTGTCAGGGTACTATTACTACTAACATACAGCGGGAAGAAATACATTTTTGGCACGAACCCGAGAGCTTGACTTCGCAGGTGTTCAACGGTCGCTCCGAAGTAATTAAACAGGGGCGGACCGACCTTTTCTAGGAATTTTGTGAGAAATTCGTACATACTGGGGGGCGGGGGGGTTTGGCTGAACCGGCAAACGAATAATGAAAGAACCACATTAATCGGAAATTGGAAGAGGTGCCAATTTTACTATTGGGCGAATATATTCACCATCTGCTGTCCTGACACTAGCAGCTTGGACTTTGCCGTCCTTGCCTGTAAGTAGTTTCGTTATCCTGCCCAAGGGCCAGTTTAACGGGGGAGAATCTTCGGTTCGAACAAGTACAAGTTGATTAACAACAAGATTTGTAGAGGGTCGTTGCCATTTAGGGCGATTTTGCAGCTGATGGAGGTAGTTCACTGACCACCTCTGCCAAAATATCTGCTGGAGTTTGGAACAATGGTTCCAGAAGGAAAGTCGATTTATAGGGGTCGAAACCAGCTCTCTATCAGGGAAAGCCGAGAGGGGTCCCTCTATCAAAAAATATCCCGGGGTAAGAGGTAGCAAATCATTATGGTCATTGGATTGAGAAAATAAGGGGCGACTATTCAAAATGGCTTCAATTTGAATCAATACAGTGGTTGGTTCCTCGAAAGTAAGGCAAGTTTGACCAATCACTTTCACAAGATGGGATTTGGCGCTTTTTACAGCCGCCTCCCAGATACCGCCCCAATGAGGGGATCTCTAACCTAACCTAACCTAACATAATAAAATATTGGCACATATAAAATTATTAATTATCATATGAAGTTATGATTTAATTCAATATTATTTAAGATTTTTCTAAATCAACTAATTTTGGAGCTGCAAAGTATCAATAGTTTACAATCGATAATTATAAAATATTTTAATTAATATGAAAATTAAGTTAGCTGACATAAAAATTTTTTGAATTTTTTTTTATTGAAAAAATGATTACAAAAAAATAAAAAAAAAATTCAACTTGTAAAAAAATTTTAAAAACTGTAAGTGCAATTTTAAAAAAATATTTTTTTGTTACATTTTAATTTTTAAAAATAAAATCAAAAAATTAAAAACGTCGGCTAACTTTAGTATCAATAATTATTTCTATTGAATTTGAAATTTTTTAACCAATATTTTTATTTTATGTTATACTTAAATTATTGTTATAAAATTTTCAGAGCGGGAGAGTCGAGCAACGTTCAGGAAGGCTTTCAGGATTCCAATAATTCATTCAGTACAGATGAGCCTGTCGCTCGTGAGGATCCAGCATCACAAACGTGCTTCATTTGCCAAAAACAGCGTAAACGGCATCATGGTCGTGAAGTTCGTTTAGCTGTCAATAGATTAAAAACAATTGAGAATTTGAAAAGCGCGGCCACGGAACAAAATGATGTACAGATGTTGGAAAAGCTCAGTTCTTTCTCTGATGATATCAAAATTCCCTACCATAAATGTTGCAAGGATCAATATTTACGCGATATTTATAAGAATGATAATAGCGAATTTCTAAAGAAAAAAAAAGTTACCAATACTGCGTACACTATTCTTTGTGAAATGTTAGAAGAAACAGTGGTCAAGAATAGTGAATGTTTGTTTTTTGATTTCGTAAAAAAAGAATATCAAAAATTGTTAGAGCAGCAATGCAGTTTATTATCTAATTCCATCAATATATCTTCGTTCTCAGACCGTCACTTGGAAAGAAAATTGATGGAAACTTTTGACAATAAGATAAAAATTATTTACGCTGAAAAAAAAAGTTTCTTGCTCCATTCTCCGCCTCTGTTTTAACTTACACGGATTTATTTAAAACGATGGCAGTAAAAGAAACCATCCGTTCAGTTGCAACACAACTTCGTGAAGAAATTCTTAACTTAACCAAAAGAGAATTACCTGAAAATTGTACAGCTGAAGATTTGATATTGGGAGAGTGCGATTACGTTCCAGAGCTTCTTCATTGTTTTTTGGAATCTTTCATTTGTGATGATGTTTCTCATCTATCCCAAAAAGCACGGGAAAATGGAAAAAAAAGAACTTTCTATTTTTTCCATTGGGCAAGATCTGATTTATGCAGCTTTTAGTCACAAAATTAAAACTTCGAAGCAAATTACCCTAGGTCTGGCAGTGAAGAGCTTATGCAACAGTAAGAAAGTTGTTAATATACTTTCAAAATATGGGCACTGTTGCTGTTCGGGATGTGAGCTTTTTCACTCTCCTGTACTTGATGATTTTCCTTCGATAGATCGCTGGTGTTTTTGGATGATAAAATAATGTTCCACACAGTCACAAAAATAGAATATTTATTCAACACAGTATGAAGGGTAAAAACAGAGATTTTGACTTTATGAATACAGTATTAAGTAATACAGTGATTTATGATTTTACTACCAATTGTAGCAAATAGTATATACATGCTTGTCGCACCGAGTCTCAATTAGTACTGGTGAGAATGTGAGAAATTAAGCCGGTACCGCGAAAATGGGCACCAAGCTCGCGTCCAGCGAGCATGCGTGTACAATTGCTCGCAGAGTGGTCAAAATAAATTCGCACATAGGCGGGTATACAAATAATTACATTAAATAATAATAAAACAGTTTAGAGGTCTAAACATGCCGCCCCCCTTGAAGGGATAGCCTTCAAAATAAATTGATCATGTAGATACAGAACATAAACATATGAAAATGACATTGAACAATTGTTGAACAAACATTAAGAACTATCTAAGAACTAAGAGATATACAAGAGTAGATAAAGACTAACAAATTGGTAACATACATATTTTGGTTACCGGTCGGTTCAAAACGCCACTACTGGTTCGAATATTCACAACGCGAACTATACCGTCTGTACCAGGAAATACCTCGGTTATGCGACCCATTTTCCAAAATAGGGGAGCTAAATTGTCATCTTTTATCACTACTAGAGAACCGACACTTACATTGGGATAATGTTTATTCCATTTGGATCGAGTTTGTAATGTGTTGAGGTACTGATTGGACCATCGCTGCCAGAAGTGTTGTGTTTGCTGTTGAAGTAACTGATAATTGTTTAATTTCCCTGCAGGAAGATTAATTACATTGGTTTAAGGTAGTGAAGTCAGTACCTCACCGATTAAAAAATGATAAGGTGTCAATGCACAAAAATCGTTGGGATCATTTGATAATGGGGTCAAAGGTCTTGAATTGAGAATGGCCTCGATCTGAATGAAAATCGTAGACAGAGCTTCATATGTCAGATGAGCATTCCCAACTATTCCTTTCATGTGAAATTTGGCAGATTTGACACATGCCTCCCATAGACCACCGAAATTAGGGCCAGATGGAGGAGAAAAATGCCAATTAATTTGGTTAGTTTTTAAATATTCAGTAAAGTTATTACTATTTTGTAGCTGACAAATTATTTCCTTTAATTCATTAAAGGCACCAACAAAATTGGTGCCATTGTCACAAAAGATATCGGCACAGATGCCTCGGCGAGAAACAAATCTTTTGAGACAATTCAAAAATGAGTCGGTAGAGAGGTCTGATGCTAACTCTAAATGAGCAGCCTTGGTCGAGAAACAAACAAAAACACACAAATAACATTTCACCATAGTTCTGTTTCTAGTTTTGCCGTCCTTGACCAAAAACGGACCAGCAAAATCAATACCAACAACGGAAAATGGACGTTGGGGTTGTACTCGCGATTTGGGTAAGTCACCCATTTGATAAGAGTGCGTTACAGGCCTTGCCTTAAAGCAGGTTATACAAGTGCGAATTAAACGCTGGGTAACATGACGACCATTTATGGGCCAGAATTTCAAACGTACTGCTGAAAGTGTTGTTTGTGCACCAGCGTGCAAGTGGCGGATATGTTCGTACTGAATTATGAGGTTGGTGAAGTGTGATTGACTTGGTAAGAGAATTGGGTGCTTCTGATTGAAAGAACAATTACTGAACTTCAAGCGACCACCAACTCGAATTAATCCATCGTCATCAAGAAATGGATTTAAATTAACAATGCGATTACTATGAGGTAAAGTTTTAGAAGCCTTGAGATATTTAATTTCGTCAGAAAAATGCTTAGATTGAACTAATTTGCATAATGCAATGGTAGAGTCTTCGATTTCTCTAAAGGAGAGTGACCCAGTTTTTCTGTTGTTTAACAATTTGGTACGAGAATTATGTATGAATCTTAAACACAAAGCTATGATTCGCTGCAACTTGGTATATGAGGAATATCTCTCGATTATAGGGATATTGGCAATGATTGTCACAAGGATGACTTGGCTTGTTTTTTGTTCAGGAGGATCAGGTAACTTCCCTGGAATTTGAGGCCAGAGATTGTCTTCATCCAATAAAAAAGAAGGACCATGCCACCAAAGATGGCAATTTTTTAGTTTTATGGGATCTGAGCTTCTGGAGACGATATCGGCAGGGTTGTGTTCTGAGGGAACGTGATGCCATTGGATACATTCAGTAGATTGCTGAATTTCAGAAACCCGATTCGCAACAAATGTGTTCAATTGTCTTGGTTGTAAACGAATCCAAGACAGAACAATAGTGGAGTCTGTCCAGTAATGAACGTGATTGAAGATAAGTTTCAAAGAACTCAGAGTTTTTTTGGCTAACCGAACCAATAATAGAGATGCTGAGAGCTCTAAACGAGGCAACGACAATGATTTCAAGGGTGCAACTCTGGATTTTGTACAAACAAGAGATACATGAATTTTACCTGAAGCATCAATGGAGCGAATATAACAGCAAGCACCATATGCCCTCTCAGATGCGTCACTGAATCCATGAAACTCCAGATATGCAGGATTGTCAATGAGGATGTGTCTGGGTATGTTAATATCGTTTAAAATGTGGAATTGGTCACAAAGAGTGATCCAAACGTTGTGAATCTCTTGTGGAACGCTTTCGTCCCAATCTAGATTCAGTTGCCATAATTGTTGTATTATTATTTTTGCCTTTATTATACAAGGACTAATTAAACCCAAAGGGTCAAAGATTGAAGCCATACTAGCCAATATAGATCGTTTAGTAACCGATTTTTGTTGTGGAACGTTAACTGTGTATTGAAAATTATCGTTTGCCGAATTCCAGACTAATCCGAGCGTTTTTATGGTTTTGTCGTCAGAGATAATTTTTTGAGGATAATTATCCTCATTGTTTGATATGTTATTCAAAATTCCGTTATTGTTTGACATCCACTTGCGCAGATTGAAGCCGGCCACCTTAAGGATTTGAATAATTTGCTCTATGACGAGGTTTGCTTCTTGGACAGAGCCTGCTCCAGCAAGTAGATCGTCAACATAAAAACATGATGTGATTATTTCATAGGCCTTAGGATATATTTCCTTGTATTCAATTGCTGCTTGTTGTAGGCATCTTATTGCAAGAAAACTTGCGCTTGCAGTACCGTATGTTACAGTATTCAATTGAAACTGCTGCAGTTTTTCAGACGAACTGGTACGCCATAGAATTTTAAGCATAGGTCTTTGGTTTTCTTGTATCATAACACAGCGATACATTTTGGCGATGTCCGCAGTGAACGCAATTTTATGTTTCCTAAAATGGATGATTATATCGATCAAATCATCTTGGATCTTTGGTCCTACCTTTAAAGTGTCGTTCAATGAGAGACCACTAGTAGTTTTAGCACAGCCATCAAACACGACTCGAAGACGTGTTGTTGTACTTGATTCCTTAAGAACGCCATGATGTGGCAAATAAAAATCTTTACCTTCAAACCTGCCATCATAAGGTGATGGTAGTTCGGTCATATGACCCAAATCTTCATATTCCTTCATGAAGGTATTGTATAATAAACGCATTTCTGGGTGCTTATCGAGCCTCCTTTCGAGAGCATGAAAACGTTTCAAGGAACTGTCGAATGAATTACCCAATTCAAGTAGGTTTTCCTTAAATGGTAAGCTTACAACGAATCTACCAGATTCATCGCGAGTGGTTGTTTTGTTAAAATGTTCTTCGCATTCATTCTCCTCAGGAGAATTGAGTGACCTTGGAGAAATCTCCTCCACGGACCAAAACCTTTCTAATTGTTGACTTAGTGTGTCGACTGTTACATTACAAATAGACGTATTAATTTGTTGTAATGGAAGTGATCCTGACACTATCCATCCCAGTTTTGTTTTTTGCAAAATGGTTGTTTCATTGGCTAAAACAAATTGTCCAACGCAGAGTAAACTCCAAAAGATACCTGCTCCTATAAGCAGTTCAATTGGACCATTTTGATTGAAGCTGGTATCAGCCAATTTAACGTTGGGTGGTATTTGTAATTGTTCCTTGTTAAACGTAACGTCAGGTAGATTTTTTGTTATTTTGTCAGTGATTAGACAGGAAACATTGTCCAATGAAAATGAATTAAAAATAGATTTGAGGTGTACCTCAGTCATTTTAAATATTTTTGTTGTGTTACTCCCAAAGCCTTGAACGGAATGTGATATATTGGATGAGGGAGTATTAAGTTTGTTGAATAAATTCGTGCTTATGAAGTTTGACTGGGAGCAATTATCAAGTAAAGCACGACATGTGTGAGGGTTACCACAACTGTCAAAAATTAAAATGTTTGCAGTTGCTAATACAACGTAGGGTTGCAATTCATGTGCATGGATGACAGAAAGAGTGTTTGAATTATTTTGATTTGGAGTGGGAATATTATCCTCTGTATACGAATCTGTAGATCTAATTGGAGGGTGCGCTGACGATGAGGTTAAATGTCTTGGTTGACTTGATATGTCTGTGTTGACAGAACTAGTTAGATGAAGTAGTGAATTATGCCTAGAGCCACACCTTTTGCAAGAAAATTTGCTTTTACAATCTTTAGAAAAATGTCCCTGGCGCAAACAGTTCGTGCATGCAAGTATCTTTCTGATTTTGCTCAAACGCTCCTGAGGAGCTAACGATAGAAAATTGGAACAAGAATAGATAAGATGATTTTTCTTACACAATGGGCATGTTTGCGTGGAAGTGACGGAAAATGAGCTGGAGTTCGACCTTGGTGAGGGTCGTTGTGAAATAGTATTTGCTGAAGACATGCTTTCCAAAATTTTGCACTTGTTATTCAAAAATGAAGTTAAGTTCTCCATAGTTGGAAGCTCGTTGCTCAACTTTAGTGAGAAATCTTCCCATTCCTTTCGCGATACCGAATCTAGCCGACTGGTTATGTGAAAAATAATAATAGCGTCCCAAGACTTAACTGGAAGACCTAAAGACTCTAATGCCCTCAAATGTTGCAGTGATTTATCAATTAGATTTCTAAGTTGAACATGTGATTCCTTAGCTACAGACTGAAGTTCAAATATTGACCTTAAATGGGATTGAATAATAACTCTTTTGTTTTCGTA
>CAJUYG010002831.1:0-11065 GCA_910591675.1 Galerucella calmariensis
TGAAAGAAAACAATAACAAAACGAGGTCTTTCAACTGAAGTGGATGTTTTAACAGCCCAAACTTCACGTCTTGCACCTTTAGTAATTGCGGGCAATTCGTGTAACTCCCACTTCCTAAATGGAATAACTATAGGTTGATCTTTTTGAATCGATCTCATAAGATTTATCTTTATATCATCATTAGGGAAAATATGTTTAACCTTCAGTTCAACACTTGAAATGTTAATTTTAGCAGTTGTAGTAGAGAGCGTACCAGAGACATTTCTTTCAGTTATATGTATGCAATCATTATCATTTCGTGCTCGAACTAGTCGTATTGTTTGTCGCCCACATGTAATCATGGGATAATCATTGAAAATATTAAAAATATGTTTGAGAGGTATTTGAAGGTTGAGGGACTTGTCGCTGACATTCAGAATAGGATCATTCGGGTAATTCCCGCCGGCTATAGCCATATGATTGGAATCTTCTTGGTTATAACAAGTCATGGCACGTACGGCACTCACGATTCCCGGATACCGAACTGTTTCCATTTCCCGAGCACTTTCACTGTACGTACATGAATCAAATAGAAAGGCTCCAACATTATTTGCTAATTTCACGTCACCAGCTCCATGTGTTTCAAGCGAACCCTTAATGCACAACAAAGTTTCACTCATTGCAAAGAACGAATCAACTTGATCAATGCTGAATTCCACAATGTCACTGCAATTGAATGATTTTATAAATGGAGCATAGCTTCTGTATTCAGCCTTTCGAATTGACTCGTCGAACATCGGCTTACGGTAGATATCAAACATTGAAGGCACGTTGTCGTTTTGACGAAGACGTTTTCCATACATGGTTGACATTTTTCAATGTAAAACCCAGCGATTGCAGAACCAATTTGTTTGCGAACGTGAGAGGTTTCAGCTTTGATGGCTGTTTAGCTTATGAAGTTGAAAGCTCTGCCGACTGTCTTTTATGATTGATTATTAGCCCCATCTGCTTCGCGCTCTAAGCTCCAACACCAAAGTACTAAGTTCTCCACGGAAGTTTACAGGTCGACCGTCTTGGTCTAAGGCAATGACAGTGATATTGGTTATTTCACGTAGCGGTATAACAGGTAAGTAAAGCAAATTATGTGGTATTTCGTCAATGGAATATCCAGGATCTACTTGTATAACGAATTCGTAGATAGTATGAGCAGGTCTGTTTGCATCGAAGGCCCCGGTGGTAATGTTGCAATCGAAGCGGATACTGGATACTTGAATAATTTTGACGGAGAGATCTGACGAATGTTTTTTGTTAGCGTCGAGTATTTTCGGTGAAAATCCCAAAATTCTCCCAAGACTATCAGTTTGCAAAAAGGAAATTTTGTATTTACTGGAAATTTCACATTTTAACGTATTGTGATTGGGTTTTAGTGAAAATATACCCTCTGGTCTAGTTGAATTGCCCGCACCCAATTTATCTCGGATAAACGCTTCTAGATCAGCAATTTCATAACATCCTGTAGGAAAATTAAAGCTTTGAAGCTTGTCTTCGGCATCGTAGTAGTAAAACGTGCAATTTTCAATGTTTGGTATACTGTGATAAGAATGAAAAGATCGTAGAGCTATTTCATAATCATTCTTAGGATCGAGCACAATAGGTGTAGGAGGTTGGAAGGTAAACACATGATTAGTGCTGTTTACTCTCAGCAACTGCGACATGATGACTAATGAACTTTGAGAGAGATTTGAATTTAAATAAAACTACATAACCAATTTTATTTTTTTAATGTTTGCTTACAAAGAAAACAAGTGACTTGTGAACTAGGAGGACCGTCACAATGCGTCGTCCAATCAGGTCGGTTGTAATGAATGAAACAAGGCAGCCGTATTTGTAGTTCGAAATTTGCTCGATATTCATTAGGGAGTTTATGCCACATATCAAGCAATTCTGAAGGTCTTACACACTCTATTAGATGCTCAATGGGAAAGTGCTTCAGTTCTTCGACAGTGAAACTACTCAAAGCTTTTCTGTGATAGATATGTTGTAATAAAAGTTCTACGCTCGTCATTGTTGTAGAAATTTCAAACACAAATGACCGCAATTGATTTGATCATACTTTTGATATTGGGTGTTGTAGAAAATTCGCGCACTCTTTCCGAGATATTTAACTTTAACTTTATTTAACTTCTTTCGGCGGCTTCAAGTTACCAAATGAATCGAAACATACATTATTGTTTATCTTTCTGTAAGCTACCCAATGACTTCCGCTATTCTTAAAGGTATCCAAATTAACCACTGCACATTCTTGTTTTCGGGGGCCGTCTTTGGGAAGAGTGTCTCGCATGAAAACTCCTCGAAAATGTGGTATTTTAAGCAATGTTGCATAATGTGTTATGTCAAAGTCGGATAGTGCGTGATTGGGTAGCTTTATCAGTTTTTTTGCTTTTTTAAATACAATCCAAAACCGCCCTTTGGGTACTTTTTCAGGTACATACCGGATCCTACACGTTCCATAGCCTTATTATGATGTACATCTTCGTCCAATTTCCTTTGCGCATGCTTAGCATCAATGACAGTTTTTGCAATCCCAGCAGCACCACCTGACAAAGCTCCAAGTGCCGAAAGGCCAGCAAATAAAGGAATAAGTGGTAGGAAACCTCCGTATTTCGCTACAGGTATTACTCGAGGAACGTCAACTCCTTCTTTTCCACCAAATTCTTTAATAAGTGCTTTGGCTGCTCGTAAGGCAAACGTTGCAGTATCTTTTAAAGATGTACCTTTCTTTCATGGACTTCCCCACTCTTAAAACAACATCTCGATGAAAAGAACGACGTTGTTTCTTAGAGCGACACCCCATTCCTAGCTTTCTTTTCACCTTCATTCCACCTGTCACAAGTAATGCAGCAGTTTTCTCTCCCAAAGAAGCGTCTTTTGATTTGAAGCGAGTTCAAGCTTTATCTTCAAGTATCTGATCGGCTTTGTGTCGTTCTTCGAGAGACTTATTTTGCCAATAAGCAATGTCGTGCTCTTTACATGCAGAGTCTAAAGGGTTAATGCCGGGATCAGCGCGCGCAATGCGTTTTATTAGTTTGGTTCCGGCTGCAAAAACACTGTTCAAAATTATATATTATGTTGATATAATAACTTACGCCCACAGTACTGATAGCCAGGAAGATGAACCTCAACAGCTAGTTTATTAATTAGAGAATTCAAAAGGCCTTCTCCCTCAAACACCAACATTAAGACTGATGTATGGATGTGGTGACGTCTATATTTATTAATAGGAACTGAGAAAAAAACATCAAAAGATGAAGATCATTCAACAAGAGCAGACGATACCCATTGAAAATCTAGATTTTACCTCAACGTCATCAATCGGCAAACATGGTAAATTGCTGCCAAATTCTTTCCGTGCTATTGTATGCGGCCCCAGTGGGTGTGGAAAAACGAATGCCGTGCTGGCGCTCCTATTCAATCCAAATGGTGCGAAATTCAAAAACGTTTATGTTTATTCAAAATCATTATTCCAGCCGAAGTATCAATTGCTCCAAAAAGTGATAGCACAAGTCAAGAGTGTTGGGTATTTTCCATTTAAAGACAATAATTAGTCCAGATAACGCTCGACCAAATTCTGTCTTTCTATTCGATGACGTAGTCTGTGACGGTCAGCAGAAAATTCGTGAATACTACTCTATGTGTAGACATAAAGATATCGATGCTGCATATCTTTGTCAAACATACTCAAAAATACCGAAACAGCTTATACGTGACAACTGTAATCTAGTTGTGTTATTCAAGCAAGATGAGGTGAACTTGAAACATATATTTGACGAACACCTATCTACAGACATGACATTTGACACATTTAAAAATGTATGTTCAATGTACTGGTCTGACCACTATGGTACTTTGGTAATTATGAAGGATTTCCCACTTAATGATGGGAGGTATCGCAAAGGATTCGATATTCGATAAATATATAAAATTGTAAGCTGCGCTTTAGTCTACGCCAATATGTCTAGCGATAAGGTTGCTACTGCATTGCGCAAGAAAAAAGTATCTGAACTTGCTAGATCAATTCGTAAAAAATACTTGGCGTTGAAATTGGGTAAATCAGAGCAAGATGAGTCTATTAATAAACTATTCAAACCAATATCCAAACCACTTGAAGAAATTGTGCAATCCTCAAAGACATTACAGAAAACGATTACGAATTTAAATCCAAAAGAGAACATAAAAAAAGAAGAAGAAGATCCTGATGATGTGCTTACACCATTTCTCGAAACGGGACCGGTAGCCCAAACCGATGAATCTGACAATATTATGCGTTCTGAATCTCCAAAAGAGATGCGTCCCGATTTTTCCCATGAAGCTATTGCGGATTATTTGGATCAATATCCTACCATCAGAAAAGATGGTAAAATTGATAAAAAGTATGGTCCGATATATAATGACGAAATGGGGTGGTCGTTAGGCAAACGTCGAATTGCGTTTGATAGAAAAACCGGTAGTATAAACATACTGAGGGAGAAAAACAAAAAACAAAAATATTTGAATGGGACACCAGGCCTGTACCAGCTTTTATTTTACCGGGACCCCAGCTACAATAACCCAGATTTGCAAGACTATAAAACTCTTTTATCGAAAACTGAAGTTCATTTAGATAGGTTAGGTCGCCTTAAAAGCTCAAATACCGAAAAATATCGCCACATCATAAGACCTTTATTTACAACAAAACCGCTAACGACATCGACGTCTCATCTAAAATCGATTCCTTCAACAAAGGGAACAGGTTTCGATCACTTAACATACACCAATAAGTCTATGGAGTATATTTATTGGGATGATCTCAATGAATTAGTGGATCGTTTGAAGTTGTTGATTGCTTCACAAGAGGCAGGTAATACGTCATACGACAACGAAATAGTAGCAATTATCAATGAGCTTAAGGAAGCAGATATAATAGAATAACAAGCTGAATCTTATTCATTCCAATTATGCCTGTCGATAAATTCGGACATAGACATAAAACGTCCTATGCGCGTTTACCGGCAAAAATCACGTTTCCTCATACGCAGGAGAATTTGTAATGTTATGGAAACGTCGGCCAATAGTGATGCTGTAACAAAAAAATATGTTGATGTGCAATTGAATGACCTACGTACTATCAACTCGCCATTAATTCAAACCCATAGTGTGGTGTTGCGGGGACACGATCGTAAAATAAAAGATTTAGCAGTAGGATTGAATGAAATAAGAAACGAGCTTCATACGACAAAAATCCCTATATTACAGGCACATATTGCTGCCTTACAAAATAAAACTAACGAAATTGATGTATTTATTTCGCGAAATTCCCCGGTAGCCGGTAGGGATATGGCTACGAAGAAATATGTTGACGATTTAGTTAGCGCAACTAAAGTATTTATTCGAAAAGAATTGACTGCTTCTATGAATATGTGTGTTGAAGGCATGCGTGAATTGGAAAAAACATTGCAGAAAATATCAAAGCCGTCTCAGATTTGAAAAGTAACGTTTCAGGTATTGTGAACAATATCAAGATTTCGAATGTGAATAACGTTAACCGCATTCACAGTCTGTAGCTGAAACTAGCCGGTAGTATATCATAATATGCATACTAAACAAAAAATTCAGCTTATAAACGAGCTCCACAAACCGATACGGAAAAAATTCCCTCGAAGACGTATTATAATTAAGGGCTTGGATGATTTATGACAATTAGACTTATTAGACGTAGGTTTCGCTCATCAAAATAAAAATCATAAAATGATACTAGTCGTTATTGATTGTTTTTCAAAGTTTGTGTGGACGCGCTCACTAAAGACGAAGACCGGAGAAGAAATCACTCGAGCATTCTGGGATATTCTCGCTCATACTAGAAGAAAACCGAAAAATTTGCAATTTGATCAAGGAAAGGAATTTTACAACAGCAAATTTCAAAATTTACTGAAAAACACGGTATACATCATTATAGCGTATTCAGTACGATGAAGGCTTCTATGGCTGAGCGTGTTATAAGAACGCTAAAGTCGAAAATCTACAAGTATTTCAATTTAAATGGTACCCACAAATGGATAGACATTCTACCTGAAATTACTCAAAAATATAACAATACAAAACATTCTACAACAAAATATAAACCTTCTCAAGTCAACAAATCCAACGAAAAATCTATTTTGAATAACACCTATAGTCGTTTAAAGATAGCAGGACCGCGAAAATTTGAAGTTGGTGACATTGTGCGCATATCCAAGGCAAAACATGTCTTTGAAGAAGGTTATACACCCAATTGGACTACTGAACTTTTCAAGATCATTAAAATCAAAATCACGAATCCCGCTACGTACTTGCTTGAGGATATGTATGGTACACCAATCAGTGGAGGTTTTTACGATGAAGAGCTGCAGAAAACAGCGAATCCTGACATTTACTTGGTGGAAAAAGTACTTAGAAGGAAGAGTAACAAAATGTACGTCAAATGGCTAGGCTTGGATGGAAAACATAACAGTTGGATAGAAAATGTTGATGTTGTATAGATCAACTTTTTTGTTCACCGCGCATTAAAAGACCGCAAAGAGTGGGGGTGCCTTATAAAATAATGTTAGTTTCAGCTATCAGTCTTAGTGATAATTATGAGTTATCAAGATAGTGTTGAAGGTAGTTCCGACTTAGACTATAGTTCAGAGTTAGATTATATTTTGAAAAAGTATGAAGATGCCGCCAAGGCTGAAAATATCCATCTGCTTTCAACCACATATATGCTTTCCGCTTATGAAGTAAAATGTGGAATCAGTCCATCGAGATCATTTACGCCAGCTGTAATTTTATCTCAATATTTCAAGCCCAGCAGAATATCGCTTAGCACTTATGAATGGTCCACCTTTACTTCCATAATGTCACAACAATTGGTGGATTTCTTTCAAGCAAATCTACATGATAACATCCAGCCTATTTCATTTCCGTGTGGAGAATACTGTACAATTACCATATTAGTTCACGATGATTATAAATTTATTTTTCTTAAGAAACATGGTGTGGAGTTCTACATGGATGAAGAAGAGGTCACACAAATTTTAGAACTGAATAATAATTTAATTTCACCATGTCTAACTGTTTTAAACAATTTGAACTTTTTTCAGTATTATTATGATGTTTTGGATTTTTGTAAAAACTCTAATATCTTGCAATTGTTGTATGCATTTGGTTCTATAATGCCAAATGACCTGTTAAATAGTGCTCTTAAAGATTTGATTTATTTTCATAAACTTAGAGTAATTAATGATTTAAATAGTAAAATATGATTATGTTCTACAATTGCACTTGCAGAAATGTTAATTATTGTTGTGTCGAAAATAAAAGATAAAAGAAGATAAACATTTTTTTATTTATTTTTAAATGATGGTATAAAATGGTTAAAAGTAGATAAACATATTTTTATTAAAAATATACATACATATGTAAAAGAGAGAGAGACATTCATGGATATGTTAATTTCCAATTACTTCGTATTTACTTCAAAAGAGTCAATATCACTATCTACATCAGAATCGTCAAACCGAGTATGTCTGGGTATTTCATGTAAAGCATTAACACATGAATCGTAATCTTTCAATTCAAATAATACAGCTGCAAAACAGCTTTGACACCAATAATATGGCTCCTGATATACGCATTCAACAATATCGTTTGCATCATAAATTTCGTGAGAGTGATCGTAGTTAACTAGTATGTATTGATTTAAAGCTTCATGTACTTTTTAAATATATAAAAACACGATTTGCATACATTTAGGCGATATTGTTGAAGCCAGTAACCACTCAACCATATACAATACCTTGATTCCTCTTCTTCAAATATATAACCCCAATCTGCTTTTCCTATTACCGTATTTCGTAAATGTGTGGATATTTGTTTGGAGCAGTGAATAAATTCCATTCTTTTATATGAGGGATTAGGATCATTTTCGGCTTCGTTTACAATCGCATCCCATTTGTATGATGGAAATTTTTGGAACGAAGTTCCTTATCGCGCGTTGTGAAAGGAGGCTAGACGGATAAAATTCTTACGAAAAGTTTTGTCACGACACTTTTTGATATAGGAAGCTATGCGCTAAGCTGTGAGCATCGCATGTTTATCTGTCTGTATCTTTCTCTCTTATAGAAAGCAAATAAATTGAAAAAATTTTCACCATAGTCCGGGCGCGAACCATCAACCTACGCGTCTATATCAAGGCATTCAACACATGCTGCCATGAGCTCTCATGTGTATTAGATGCGAAGAAAGGTATTACATGCTGCAATTTCTATTTCTATTTCGCATTGAACAGTGTGGTGTCGCGTCGATTATTTTTGTTGAGTGTATACAGGTTTTTTGTAAATAATGAATAATAAAAAATAATAATAATAATGAATGAATTTTAATAAATTCAAAAACAAATCATATTTTAATATTACAATTTCAGAACGTATGTATTTAGCAAGCCGTGCGTGTTCTAACCTATACGCTGTTGTGTTTACGAAGTCGAGAGAGTATATATATATACACTCTGTTGTGTTTACAAAGTCCCGCGCATCTATGACGTGTATGAAAGAATAGACAGACAGAGTATATATATATATAAATGTTTCGGTTTGTGTATGTATATGTACAATTCCTTCACTAATTAATCGAAAGGAACTTCGTTCCATCCGGGTGTCCCTTGACACCTCTCAACTTTTTTTTATACATAATTCCATCAATGTTGAAGCATTCATCTATAACAAAGCGCTATTCTGAAATACTATAATGCCCCCATGGTACCCGTGGATTGGGCTATCTATCGGGCGCGTCCCCAGGTGGCGGATAGGGGAACGGCCAAGGGACTGAGTCCTGACTGGGTCCCTTGGTCAGTGGCAGAAATAAGTAGGGTGAGGGGAGCTAAACCTCCCCAAAAGCCTTTGCGAAACATGCCACCGCGGACCAGCCTACCCAAGCTAAGGTGTAAGGAATCGTGCTGACAGCTGAATGGCCGCAGGGTGATATGCGGTCACGAACGATCCCCTTGGGGAACCGGGCGGAACCCCATTGTAATTAGCCTTCCTCTGGTAATGCGGGGCTCTGCCAGAGGTGACCAACCCTTCCCTTGCTACTCGTGGGAACACACATGAAAAAAATACACACACAAAAAACAAATCTCGAGGCTGGACAGAAGTGCTCACCTCAATCAAAAGCAGTAGCTGGGGATGAACAGAAATGTCCACCCCAAAATACTGCACAGAATGAGGCTGGACATGGAAGATCACCTCGAGATACAACAACACAAAGGCCTAGGCGAAAGCGCATTTGCGGCGCCGAGGCCAAAAGGAGGAAGAGAGCGAAGGAATCAGGGGTGGCAGCAACTACAAATGCACCCCCCTCTTCCCCCACTCCACCTCCAACAGCAAAGGCACTTCCTGCGGCCGGCGCCAAGAGCTCCGCTTTGAATAAAGGCATGGAACCGGCTGCCCCTGCAGGAAAGCGCCCTCACTTAAGCACCTCCACGGAGGGGACTCCAAGAAGGCTGAAGAAGCCGCGCAGCGACAGAAATGTCGCCGCGCCTTCCAAAACCTTTGCGGATGCCGCCTTGAGACACCTCAAGGTTGCTATCATAGATGAGACCAACCCGTACGGTAAGGTTACCGCAGAACGGGAAAGAATCATCAAAAATCAACTGCTAGAGGAACTGGACAAGATCATCTTCTCCGCCTCCAGCAGCAATAGCAAAGCGCCCACGTTTAAGTCGTGGACATACTCCGGTGAAATCATCAGAGTGGTCTGCGATGACGACGGGACGCTAGAGTGGCTGAAAAAAGCCACAAAAAACCTCAAGCCGTGGGAGGAGGCATCACTGGCGGTCGTTAGTGTGGATAGGCTCCCTAAGCTGACCAAGGCCTCGCTCTGGATCCCGGAGGACGTCCACAAGACGACATCCGGTGAAAAAGAGAGGGTGCTTGGTCGGCTTAGGGTGCAGAACCCTGATCTGACGGTTTCAAGGTGGTGCACTTTCCATCATGAGGTGAAGGTGAACCCAGAAGGACACCTCTTCGTCTTTGGAATCGGAGACGAGGATATGGCTGTCCTCAAGAAGAAGTCGATGAGGATGAGCTATGCGTTCACCTCATTGACTATCCGGGTAACGAGAAAGGAAGCAGGGGGTACCTCTGAAGACCCGAGGTCCTTGGTAGTCGAGCCACCTAGAGTGGATATTGACCCCAAGGCCACCATGGGTCCCGAAAAGGACGTCGAAGCATTCGATGACCTGACGGAGGAGGCACCCGAATACAGCGAGGTCGTCTCTCCCCTAGCGGAGGAGCAGATGGACCTCTAAAGTGAACCCAACTCCAGGCAACCTACTCATGGGCAAGGACGTTGTAGAAAAGGTAAATATCATACAATGCAACCTCCAACACAAAAAGGCGGCAACGGCAACACTATGTCGCCACCTTGATGTATTGGAGGATGCAATAGCTTTGATCCAGGAGCCCTGGATAATAAAGACCAAAATTACTGGTTTCAGTAGTCTAACGGGTCAAATTTTTAGCCTACCAAGCAATCAACAACCTAGGACAGCTGTTTACGTCCCAAGGAAATACAGAGTCTCTCAGATGGCACAATTCTGCACCTCAGACCTTACTGCGGTTAAAGTGGAATGTCCAGATGGAAGAGACAAATATACGGCGTTGGTACTCGCATCGGTGTACTTACCTTCGGATGCAGCCACCCTACCACCGACTAAAGAGATGGAGGTACTAGTGGATCACTGCCTCAACCAGAGAGTGGAGCTGATATTGGGTTGCGACTCAAACTCACACCACTTGAGCTGGGGCAGCAAGGATATCAACGCCCGAGGTAAGTCTCTTTATGAATATATAATTAAGAAAGATCTAACAATCTTAAATAGAGGTACGGAGCCGACATTCATTAACGCCCGTAGCCAAACATTAATAGATATTACGCTGGCGACAGCCAAAATATCAATCAAAATTCAGGACTGGCAGGTGTCGGATCATATTTCTATGTCAGACCACCGCTGGCTGACCTATACGGTAAG
>CAJUYG010002831.1:11465-26598 GCA_910591675.1 Galerucella calmariensis
GATCATATTTCTATGTCAGACCACCGCTGGCTGACCTATACGGTAAGCCAGGATCTCAGGACCACTGTAAAATCCCGTGACCCGAAGAGGACGGATGTAGCTCTCTACAATCGACTCTTAATAGGTGCTCTGCGGGAAACAGAGGTCCTGACTCCCAGCAATAATGAGGAACTGGAAAGGTACACAGTATCTATCCAAAACAAAATAGACATTGCCTATAAGGAATCCTGTCCGATGAGGATGGTTCAGACAGGTGGCACGACCAATACCTGGTGGTGCCCTGAACTGGAACACCTCAGAAAGACAGCGAGAACGACCTTTAACAAGGCAAAACGAACAAAACTCAAAGAGGACTGGGGAATATATAAAGCCAACCTCAAAGAGTTCAAAAAAGTCTGCAGACAAAAGCAAAGAGAAGCCTGGAGAGCCTATTGTGAGGCAGTCGAAGACTTCCCACAAATTTCTAGGCTACAGAAGGCACTCTCAAACGACCACCATAAGAGTATCGGCATCCTGACAAGGGAAAATGGCGACAAGGCCGCCAACCTTCAAGAGAGCGCTGAGATTCTTATGGAAACTTACTTCCCAGGTTCTGTCTTTCCTGGAACGTCAAACTGGACGGAAGTATCAACAACACCCTCACAATATGACTGGCAATCTGCTAGTGCACTAATTGATGAGGACAAGATAAGATGGGCCATATCGGGCTTTTCCCCCTTCAAGTCACCAGGACCTGACGGAATAAGACCAGCCCTACTTCAATGGGGAATGGATACTCTTATGCCGCACCTGGTTGGAATTTTCAGAGCCTCTTTAGCTCTGAGGTATATTCCCAGTAAGTGGAGAGAAGTACGAGTGGTATTTATACCCAAACCAGGTAGGATGGACTACACCTTACCAAAAGCATTCCGACCAATTAGTCTCACATCGTTCTTTTTAAAAACAATGGAGAGGTTATGCGAGCGGTATATAAGAGATGAAGTGCTAGTTCACAACCCACATCCAAATCAGCATGCATATACTCCGGGAAGGTCCACTGATTCGGCCCTTCACCAAGTGGTTGGCAGAATCGAAAGATCATTGGACAACAAAGAATCCACCCTGGGTATATTCATAGATATCGAGGGAGCGTTTGATAAAACAACCTTTCCAACAATTACCCAACAACTCAACTCCAGGAATGTACCTCTGGTAGTAGGAGAATGGATACTCAAGATGCTCTCTAGTAGAGCAATAAGTATCAATGTAGAAGACATCACAGTAAGAGGACTGGTCATGAGGGGATGTCCACAAGGAGGAGTCTTATCACCCCTTCTGTGGAACATAGTCCTAGACACCCTGATTAATCACCTCAACAACAATGGATTCTACACAATTGCATACGCAGATGACATAGTTTACTTGCAGACTAAATTTGTGAACACACTGTGCGATAGAGCGCAGGATGGGCTTAAATTAATTGAAAAATGGTGTAAGGAACACTCATTGTCGATCAATCCCAGAAAGACTGAGATGGTCCTTTTCACCAGGAAAAGAAGTTTATCGGGTTTGAAACCTCCCGAAATCTTCAAAAGCAAACTAAACTTTTCGGAAGAGGTGAAATACCTTGGTATTACCCTCGACAGGAAACTAACATGGAACTCTCATCTACACAGCAGAGCAAAAAGAGCATATGTGGCATATGAGCAGTGTCGGAGGACAGTGGGACGCACATGGGGTCTGTCGCCCCGTGTGGTCACCTGGATCTATACTGCAATAATAAGACCCATGTTAACGTATGGAGCAATTGCATGGGGACCGAAGGTTCTACAAGCAACGGCCATCCAAAAATTATATCAAATACAGCGAATGGCTTGTTTGAACATCACAGGAGCCATGAGAACAACACCAACTGCAGCAATTGAACTAATTACTGGTCTGACCCCTCTGGACCTACACGTCAAGGAGGTTGCGTTAATGGCCATGGTACGATTGCGCACGGCTGGTGTAAACCCCGAAGTAGGAATGGGCCAATTGAGGTTGAGCCTATGGAAGGAAGAGCTCACTGCGCTACCTCTCCTGCAGGCAGTTAACGATGCAATTGAACCCAGGTTTTTGTTTAACAAACCCTACAAAATTCAAATAAAACAGAACACAGAGCCAGATGCTGCAAATGCAATACGCATATATACAGATGGTTCAAAAATGAAAGAAGGCTCAGGCTGTGGAATTTACTCGAGAGCACTGAGCCTCAAGATTAAGTGGGGAATGGGAAACAATACCAGCGTGGTTCAAACAGAACTGGCTGGTATCTCAATTGCCACAAAAGAACTAACCAGAAGAGGAATTTCTGGCAAAACCATAATAATCTGCACTGATAGTAGACAAGCCCTATTAGCCTTGAACAGACAACGTGTTATATCGAGGCTAGTACTAGAGTGCCACCAAGATTTAGCTGACGTCTCGGCAGATAACAACATTATCCTGAGGTGGGTTAAAGGGCACGACAGGAGTAAAGGAAATCGCATTGCTGATTCTTTAGCCAGGGAAGCCGCTGGACTGAAAATTCTAGGACCCAGTGACACCTACGGCCTAACGACTTCGACAATTACGGAACTAGCCAAACGTTACACCCATGCTCAATCCCTTAAGAGATGGGATGGAATCAAAGGATGCAGTTTTGCCAGGATCACCCTGGGCGACCCTCGGAAGCTTGCGCCGAAGAAATATTTGGCGATGACCAGGAAAAACCTACGTTTAACAGTAGTATTTCTGACTGGTCACTGTCAACTAAGTAAACACCTCCATACTATGGGGCTAGTGGACACACCTCTATGCAGGATGTGTGAACAGGAAGATGAAACTGTCAGGCATGTCTTATGCGAGTGTCCGGAGTTATCGTCAATAAGAGAGTGTGTGTTCGGTGAGTCTTGGCCTACACCTGCCGATATAAAGGAGATGTCTCCCAGTGACCTGTCCACCTTCCTGAGAAGGACAGGATGGACAATGACCTAGGAGGACAACTCCTCGGGAGGATGTACAATGGGTCACATGTGGCCTAAGTGCTGTGAGCCTACACACTCACCCTCCCTACTCTACAGATGCCCCCATGGTAGAGTGTCGCAACTATTAGGAATCAAATATCTTTTGTCATCATAAGGACTATTAACAGGGTAATCTGATGTATCGAATTTTGTTAAATCAGCTTTTACAACTTCCTCATACGCATCGTCACAGTAGAGCTCATAAATAAAGCTATCCGTGTCCATATACAGTAATTTACATTTATCAATTCCCAATTTTGGAATCATGTAGTTATAATGAAATTCATACATACATAACTTTGATAAATTCAATACGGCCATGCCAATGTACAAGGGTTTATTAAAAACTAATTCCGATTTAGTGAGTTCTATTGCAACTAAATTTTCATTGAAAATTGTTCGACTATGAGATCTTATACTTGCCAACAGATTTTTGCCACCATATCGCCCATTCCAGGATTTGACAAGCTTCACTATTCGGTGTTTCCGTATATTTTCCATTGTCTTACTAAGCACAGCATTATTTGCCAGTTTGTATAAATTTTCTTCGAATGTACTCGTAGCTGCAGCTCTCAATCGAGTATTTAATTCGATATAGGGCCGCAACCACGCAGATTGTTCGAATTTCAAAATTTTGTGATTTTTTTTTTAATTCAACCCGTTAGCTAACATTTGTTTTAAATTGCGATAGTGAACTGTGTACTCTTTTTTACAATGAAGCGTTGTCATTAACTTTGAATGATTTGAGCCTACAGGCTTGCGATGTTCAGAGGCAAATGGAAAATCTTTGTGTTGATCATGCAATTCATTGGGATACTCCAAGTCTACTTGTAAAATATATCCTACGGAAGATTTATCTGACACAGACATAACATCAAAATTTTTGCTATCTACCCATTCGAACCCTCTGTAGGGTAAGGGTTATTCACACATGGCCCACCCATATAAATTGTTAATATCGAAAAACATTAGGAACTTCGAGGGTTTTGTAGGATCATATTCGGACATATACTTATTGTTAGCCTCCGACATTCTACCACTACAAACTGAAATTCCCCCTCGAATTGCTTTTTCGATAAACATTACCATGTCCACATCCTGTAATAATTCTAATTTACAGCCCACATATTTCAGCATACAATCCCATGTATAACCAGGCATCGTATAGTACCATGCAGGATCTAAACCATAAGTTATCGAACATTTTTTCCGAAATTGCTCAAAAACATCTGATAAGAGTAAAATATCGGTCTTTGAGTACATATCTGCATAATGCCCCAAATTCTCAATGTTGAATGTCTGCCAAACTGCTTGAGCATGAGCATACATCTCATCAGTAATGATTTTATCTTCCAGTTTATTATAAAATGCGTGTATTGGGGGTAGTTCTATGGTATTTAATTTTTCCCAACTGTCTATAAAATCATAACAGAAAACCCCTTTTTTAGTTATTAATTTAAATTTTTGGGTACTTAAATTACTAAATTCTCGTTTGAAAATTTTAAAATCATTTTCATTTAATGTAGAAGCCAATTATTCTAGAGAAGCACTCAAAAACCTTAGTGAATCTATTAATCGAAATTTTATATTAGTGTTTGAATCGTTAAGAGTAAATGAAATATATTTCTTTGTTGATGGGGAGTAGACTAATTTGTCCTTTTTTACTTAATTCTGAAATCACAAAATTACTATCATACGAAGTTAAGTTATGTAAGATGCAAGGCACAATAAACAGTTTTCGAAAATTTAGATTGCATGCTTGGTGAGCAAAATTTCGGAACCTCCCTGTAAAGTGATCATGGTCTCTGACAATGATATCTGTAGAGGAAAAACTTTTTTCACATATGTGACACATCGTAGCCTTAGTTAAATCAGGCTTTTCCTTCATAGGTATAATCGTTTTAATTTTTGATTGAATATTTTTAGCTAAATTCGACAATTCATTTGCAAACCAATCCATGCAATCGATACCTCTAAAAGCTCTTGAAAAAACTCAGTTCTTCGTTATAAATACATTTTACATAGTAACCGGCACTATATGCAATATGCTTTTGATATTTCCTAGTTTTATTATGGAGCGGTGTTTTATCGGCAAACGGTTCTAGCATGCACTCAAAGTCAGCATATACTACAAAAGGTGTTGCCTGTTTATATGTATAATTTTTAAAACTAACAAATTCATATTTCGGGAAGGACATTTTATAATTATTCAAGTCACAGCACAATTTTAAGTGTTCATTTAATTTATTTTCACCACTAAAATAATTCATGCATCGATCACAAATGTATTTTTTATTTTTTTTTATTCACCTGATTACTAATTAAACGAGACAAATCTTTGATCCAGCAGTAGTGATATTTAATTTCTGAATTGCTATCATCTTCATCCTCTACAGGAGGGGCCTCATAATCATTTAACTTAGGAAAATACTGATTTTGAATTAAAAGAAGATTTTTACATGTTTTTCATATGCTGCTTTAGTGAGTCTTGCCGGGTATACTGTGTAAAATGACTTTTCTTTATTTTGTATCAATTCCAAGGCATAGACATTGACTGAAATATTATTGGATTTTTCAAATTTTGTAATTTTATGCAAAGGCATTGGAGAGTCCAAGTCTTGCGTACAGTGCTGTATCATGGGTACGAGGAAGTGAGTGCTTGATTAGATTCAGCTGGAAAAAGGGCTGAGACAATTGACCAATAAAAACATGCTTGATCAGAATTTTTTATATTAATGCAAGCCCGCTTTTTTTGAATAGGTACTGGAAGTTTAATATATGATGAGCCATTTCCAATTTCGAATTTATTAATATTTATTTCTAAAGAAAAAATTTTACTTAATGCAAAACCGGAATCTTTCTCCTGAAATTCTGATAATTTATTATCAATTTTATCTTTAACATTTTCAAAGAACCAGCGCTCTATATATCAGTCGATAACAGTATTTTTTGTGTTAAAATAATTAAAAGTAAGAAATTCATTTTCACCAGATTTTTTAATAAACTCTCCACAAAAGCAAACATTAACTTTAACAACCGGATAATTTTTTTTCAAAATTCCTCTAATTTTATTTTTAAAAATAATTCGGCAATCATTTAAGAATTGTGTCAAGTCCTTATGATATAAATTCACTATAGCACCAGTCCTAACTCTTCCTGAAAAACCGGAAACTATATTTTCCCATCTAACCCTATTTTTTAGTTTACCACCTATCCCCATACCCACATACCTATTTAAAATGAGCCGTTTAAAATGTCCTATATATGTTTGCAATTTCCTAATTGTACCTATATGTAGATGTCCTTTTTTTATTGTAATATTACAAACTTTAATTTGTTTTTTCAACCGATTCAACCAAAATTCTGTGTCTCTAGCAGCGAATTTGTCAAACACTATTTTTCTGACTCTATTGATAAATAGCAGTAATTTTTCAGATGATTTAACAATATCCATGGTACTCACCTCTCTCTCTCTCTCTCTTTCTGGGTATTTTCTTTTACAATTTTTCTATTTGGAATGATATAAGTGGATTGTGTTTCTCCACTTCTTTCAGGCCTCTGAATGTCACGGAGTATAGTCCTGATGAAAATTCCTCCAGGTGTGGTCGATAAACTTCCATAACTCTCTTTGGCAAAAACACCACTTCTTCATCTAAATCAAGCAGCACCGATTCGCCAAACTGTGTTGAGACTATCCTAGCTCCCTCGATTTTTTTCGGTGAATTGATTGGCAAATCTTGCAATTTCCGGATCGGTTTTCTCTCTGCAAGAGATGCCAAATTAATTTTAGAAATATCCATCTGTAAAGGAGAGAAACTCGCTGTCACATGCATAGGTACTATTTTCGGATGTATTGAAGAATGAAAATATCAATTTTTATTAAAGTGGAGTTAATCAGAAACTTTTAGTTTCATTAATAACAATAACATGAGTGGATTCCACAAAGTAAGGGTCCAAACAATTAATTCAATTAAACAAATACTTACATTTTTATATTGCTTGTACACACACGAATAACTGTTATGCTGCTGCTTTTCAACTGTCTTGTAATACTGATGAATTTTTTCTGCACGCACCCTTATTTAAAGTGTATTTTGTTGACGCCCTCCTCTGTTTGAACAACGTTTCGTGAGAGTAAATAAATAAACTTGTTAGCTACAAGTTTTCACATGTTCGGTTTCAGTGTTTAACAAGATTTATTATTTCCTGTTGGATATTGTATTGATCTCGCTAATTGAGCGATTTTATCAGTAACGATTAGATGACGTGACCGTGATATTTATATTAATAGTTATCTTTAGATTTTAGGTGGTGTGTGTGTTAAATTGATACATCCTGTGGGGTATTGTCACTAATTGAGTGAGATAGCTCTTTTATCAGTTTTGATCCCGAGTGTAAACGTGATGTTTACATAAATTTTCATCTTTGTATTTTACCTTTTTGGGGTGTGTGTGTGTGTGTGTGTGTGTGTGAAAGTTTCACATCTCAAGATTAATGCTATTTCTCTATATCGATAGTTTTCATAAAACAATTATTTGTAGAGTTTAAAATATACACATAATTGATGAAAATAAATTATTTTTGATGATGAAATCTTGAGATGATTTAAAAGCTCTCCATTAGGATATGGAACATCAAACACATTCGAGCTAACATACATTTTGATTATTATCCTTTTTCGATTGGAACGATTTCTGGAATAACTTCTGAATAATTTTTGAAATTTTGATATTTTTTTTCACAGATTAACAATAGGTATTTGCATATCTGTTTGTTATTGACTTGAAAATAGGAAAGGACACTGAAAAGTTTCACAAATGTCGTTTAGAGGTTTTATTGGATTTTCAGATTTTAATAAATATATCCTCTTCGGTTCTGTTGAACATGATCTCAATGGATAAGTAGTTTGCGGTAATTGTCTGCTGACCCTCAATGATTCTTCAGGCACCCAGTTTATACGAAGACTGCCCCACCTCTGACTTACTTCTTCCTTTTCCCCATCAGATAAACTAAGATATTTGTGTCATAACCTTACTTTTGTCTTCATAAAAAGCAATGTCTTTATTTAATTTACCAATGTTCCCGATAAGCTCTTCAATTCGATGTCTGTACTCTTCTGAAGACATATTACAACTGAATGTAAAAATAGTTTTTTGCTAAGTTCCAAGTATTGTAAATAAAACGTTGTTTTCAATATTTACTATTCAAATCATTTAGTTGGATATCTATCTCATATTAGAGTAACAAACGCAAACAACATTTAATTTCTTTGATCTACAATCACATTGGAGTCTTATCCACACGAAGCATATACCTAAAGTACCACATTCGACGTATGTTGATCATGATAATTTTTACTACACTCTGTATATGTTTCGTGCGAGAGACGTTTACTCTGTATATGTTTCAATATTGCGTAACCACAGCGCGGCTGGCTGCGTGAGCGATACCTTTCTTCGTAACTTACAAATAAGAGAGCTGTGTGTTAAGTGGGTCGCTTTGAACGCGTGGGTCCATGGTTTAATCCCGCTACCAGTCAAATTTTTTTCAACGGCCGGGGCTAAAATTAGGGGATCAAAAATGGCGGCGGGACGTCGCAATAAAGGAAACTAAAAATTACTACTAAAATCATTGCGGCATCTATCTCATAGATGGCGCAATGAAGGACCAAAAAAGGCGACAAAAAAGATCTGTCTGTCTCTCTCCTACACATTGCATCCATCACTCTCTCTCTCCAACACATTGTTTTCCCTATCTCTGTAGTCATAACCGCCTTATACATCTACTAGTGTCACAAATCGGTATATCGGTAGATTATTTCGAAAATCGGTAGCTCTACCGATAAATCGGTAGGGTTGGCATCGCTGATATGACCCAATCGTCAGTTTCACTGTTAAATTGGTTGAGCACGATGCCGGCCATCTTTTTTTTCTTTCCTTTTTTTATACTTTTCTTCTTATATTTCTTTTATCCTCGTCGCCATTTTCTGGTGTATCCACTTAAATTAAACACCATGCACTAATAAAACTCACGTGTTTTCTATATACTTTAATACCTATGTTTTATGCGGTTTTACATTATATTATCACTTATTTAACTATCATACTTATGTTATATCTATACCGAGTCACCGTGGCATATTTAACGGAGGTTGAGAGCAGACTGGTCATGGACTGGCCCATGACATGACTGGCCTTCATACGTACTACGTACCACGTACCAATGAGCCTGTGCTCCTCGGTGCTCCTTAAACTAGACACTGTTGCCAGGTTTATAATATCTCCGATATTACAGGATCCATAATAGAATCCGTAAGCAAAGTTCTATATAATATTTTAATGAATTTTATTTGCAATTTCTTAGTTAACCAAACCAATTTTGTACTAAATAAAATTATAAGTCACATCTTCCTGGTAGGTAGGTAATTTGTTCTGAAAACGATTATCGTTTTATATTATAGACAAATTTTTTTTTCTTCTACATTTTTATACGCATACAGGGTGTTTTCAAATGACACTTACAACGTTTGCATGTAGATACCGCTCGTAAAATTGGACAAAATGATATAAGCATTAAGGGACCCAGCACATTTACTTTTCGAAATACAGGGTGTTTAAGTTTTGAAAAATTAAATGTTTCAATTCGATAACTTTAAATTGGATGAATAAATTGATTTGACAGCTGTCGGGTTGTTTTTAAATGTGAATGGGTATATTTTGATGGAAAAATATTTTTCAATTTTTGATCCAGTGGTGTACATTTGGAAGAGTATGTTACCTTTCCCCTCTCATTTTTTACGCCACTGACATTTGAAGCAATTTTTATTCAATTTTGTATTCCTCAATGGTTTTCACGTGAAAAACGAATAACCTTTACATATCAAAAAATTTGTACTTTTCAAGATATCTAATCATTTCATGAAGTATGCAAGATCACTTTTCAATAATTAATAAAAAAACATTTTTTTCTAGTGTTTTTTTTCAATAACTACCAAGTACTTAATTATGTTTAGAATATGTAACAGGAACTAAAAAATATTTGTCCATACTTGTGATTTTATTAATAAAAGGATTAAGCAGCCAACAAATTACTAGAAATGTTCGAAACTTTGTTCATTTACATTTATACATAATTTGCAACTGTTTTATTTCGAAAATGGATTCTTTCTATTTTTTTTAAATAAAATCACAAGTTTGGACAAATATTTTCAACAATCTTCTCCGAATGTTTAAGATGCATTGCTGTTTCATAAATTAGCTCCTGTTACATATTCCAACCATAAGTACTTGGTAGTTATTGAAAAAAATACAAGAATTTGTTTTTAAATTAATTATTAAAAAATGATTTTGCAAACTTCATGAAATCATTAAATATCTTGAAAAGCACAAATATTTGATACGTAAGGGTTATTCGGTTTTCACGTGAAAACCATTGAGGAATACAAAATTGAATAAAAATTGCTTCAAATGTCAGTGGCATGAAAAATGGGAGAGGAAAGGTAACATATTCTTCCGAATGTACTCCACTGGATCAAAAATTGAAAAATATTTTTCCATCAAAATATGCCCTTTTACCTACATTTAAAAACAACCTACCAGCTGTCAATTCAATTGATTCATCCATTTTAAAGTTATCGAATTGTAACATTCAATTTTTCAAAACAACACCCTGTATTTCGAGAAGTAAAGAAGTTGGACCCCTCAATCCTTATATCATTTTGTCCAATTTTACCATAGGTATCTACAATAAAAATTTAATGGGTTCGTAAGTAATCAAGAAAATATCAGTTCATTTTTATTTTATTTTGCAGTGAAAATGTCTACAGTGAGGTGCAATTATATTGGATCTTCTTAAAATATCTCATCAGCAACAATCTTCAGATTTCCAGTGAAGGATAAAAGTCGTTGTCAAAAATGGATTACATTCAGGAATTTAGGTAATGCGAAATTAAGAAGCGCATGAAGTAATCGAATTTGTTGTTAGTGTACAAGATTACAAGATTAAATATATATTACATTTCCAGATATGGACGAAAAAAAATTGAGGGATAGAAGAATTTGCCAAGATCATTTTGATGAACGTGCATTTACCAATAATGCACGAAACAGATTAATTAAAACAGCCTTACCAATACATTTTCAAGAGCATTGTTTGGATGCTGATGACCGTGCTTTATGCATAATAGATCAAGCTGATTACGGGAGAATTGAACCTAATGAGGTTGAAAAGGAGATCATCGATATTAATGACATTTCTTCTCCTTTTGAATCTGAAGATACATTAACAAAAAGTGGAGAAATTTCAAATGATGATGAAATGTATGACTCAAAAACATTAGAAAGTAATGGACTCATTTACATATTTTTATTTATTTTACCATTAGGAAGCACATCATTTTTAGGCTCTGTGCAAAAAATTGGACGTCAGCGACACTCCTAAGTCGCCTGAAAAAAAATTGTAAACATAAAACAGCGCTCCTCTCCGGATTTCAGGCGTGACGTCATCGCATATGAAATCTCTCGTTGAGAGAGCGGACACCGCGCCGATCGGTTTTCGGTTAGATGACTACTTCGCTAGTAACAGTAGGTATTTTGCTAGCTTATTTGCTTATTATTTATTATACGTTTTAGCAAACTCGAAACAGTGTTATGTTTGTGAAATAAGAACGTTTAGAAATAATTTAAACTATTCGACACAATGGACCAGAACCAGAGTAAAAAAAAGCTATAAATATTGTGCGGTTCCAGAATGTAAAAGTACTACGATTAAAACATCTAACAAGACATTTATTTCTATTTATAAAAATGCAAAAAACGGAAGCAATGGCAGAAAAGCATAAAAAGACTCTAAGCATTCACTGATAAGTCAACATATTTTGGTTGTGTATTTTCAGGATTTCATTTTTCTTCAATAAGAATCGTTATAAATTATTGAGAGGGTTATTGGAAACCACACGCTTGTATTAATTTAAATTTTTTTAAATACGTAGGTGATATTGTTCTTATAGCTTGTGGTGTTATTAATGTTCAAAATTATTCAACAAAATAATGGGTCAGTTCTTCACAAATTAAATTTTATTAAATAGGTAGGTACTGCTTTTTTCCAAAAAACAGATAATCTTTTTCAGTGGATCATCAAAAAAACTGGCGTATATTATGTTTTAAAAGAAATTATTTTATTTGATTCAATGTCCGGATCAGCTCTAACAAATATCGCTTTTTTTACCAGTGAGGTGCATGTGCATTTGGATCTGATGTAAACATTTGGAACTAATATTACCTGCTCCATCAAAATAAGTTTTTCTTGTGTTTTTCAACATTGGTGATTTTATTTCCACTACACATTAATCATAAAAAGCATTTGGAGAAGCTCCTTTAATTGGGCTTTCTGCAGTTAAAAAAATTGCAATTTTTACTGAGTAACCTATAGCGTTATCACCGTAACTTTGTCCACCAGACCAGGAATAAAATAAAACATCTGGAATCACGCTGTATATCATTTGAGAGAGTATGTATTTATGAAAATATTAACATTTTTAATCATTCTGGCCAGAAAACAACCAAAAACGATGTGTCACATAGTATAAAATTATAATTTAATAAACTCGTGTTTTTGATTAAAAAACTCCATAATAATTAGCAAGTCCACTTCTGGAAGATTTAATGAGTTTGCTTTTTTAAAATTAGGTCCACACATTTTATTTAATCCACTCCAAATTTTGCGAGTAATTCAAAATAAATAAATTCTACGCGAGGTCCGTTACAGTCAGAAGCGTAGTGTTTGTGCACATTAACTTTCATATGCGGTGACGTCACAGTCATAGTCTTCGCCCCGCTACGGTATGCTTGTTTAATTGGTTGTATTAGGAGAACGACATATTCTATTGACATGAAATTTGATAATCATATTCTTATCCTTAGTACTTTGTATTACGACAGTTAAAAATTATTTAAAAATTTTAGTAAACGAGCCCATTCTGTCACATATTTTGCAGGTTATTTAGTGAGAAAAATAATAAAAAAATATAATTGCGACAATTGTGAAAAAAACTCTACTCCATAAGATAGAAGAAGTTGTTGGTGATAGAGGAATATATCTTTTACAAAGGGATTTTCGAACTACACATAGTATCTCATATTTGAAAATACCAAGTATTAATTTCACCAAAATAATAAGAAGATCTCTAATCATAATAGAAACTTTTTTGAAAGATCGATCACATACTACAACTATAAAATACAAGATCCTTGAAGAAATCCGCAAAAAAATGATCAGCAGTTGGTTGGAAATTGGGAATTCAGTTTGTGGTGAACATCGACACGAAATATTAAACCAGTTAGTCAGGGTAAAGCTTCTTAAACTAGCAAATCCTAAAGAATTAAAACAAATAAGAACAACACTAACATATAAAAATTCAGCTGGTCGCATAAAAATGAATGTCTTTAAACATTTGTAATTTAAAAAAATAAAAATATTTCAGCGTCTACACAACATTTTATTGAGCACCAGAACACCCCATTAAAAAATTGTCACAATTTAACTTTACGCCTTGATTATATTACAATAATTAGTCTCTATACTCAAGGCTTCAAGGTAGGTAGTTCAAATATCTTCTGTAAGTTCCTTGTGGCATTACTTATCTTATTCTTTTGGGAATCAAACCACATTATTGTGGTTTGATTCCCAAAAGAATAAGAAAAAAAGAGTAGGTAGTTCACTCGCGACATTCGTAGAGAAAAGCATCGTCTTATAGTAACTACAAAAAGTTAAAAATTCAATGCTCAAGAATATTATATATAACTTAAAGGGGATAAACGATTAGATAGCTGCATTATAGTAGTTTGTGCAACTAGTGTGGATATGATGGCCATATCGCACGAGGACGAAGTTTGAGCACGACGCCGTAGGTGGAGTGCTCAATCGTTCGAGTGCGATATGGACAATCCACACGAGTCGAACAGTATATTTTTTCTGCGACCCATTCAAGAAAAAATCTAGAAAATAAACATTTGAATAAACTGTAAAATAAATATAACTTGAAATAAAAAATTTTCAACAATTTTATTCATAATCGTACCAATTCAATTTTATGTCTTCACTAATTTTTTGTGATAAACGTACAGTTTTTAAATGTACAAATTGTATAATGTTACGGTTTCTTTTTTTAAATATGCGATGCTGTTATAAATAGATGTTGCCAGTCGGACTCCCGCAAAAAGGGTACCGTACCTTTATTTATAATAATGAATATTATGCTAAATATTTCAAGCGTCTGCCTGTTGTAGTTATCAATATTGAGCAGAATAATTATTTAAAAATAAAATTAACAATTGAAAAAAAATTTCTTCACCCAGATTCGAACTCGGGCCTACCTTCATGAATGTCCAGTATGTTAACCACTTGGCTACCGAGATTCATTGAAAGTACATCTCAGAAGTATTACATACCTTCATAAAAACTGACCTTCATCGGTAGTCCCTTAAATACCCATTTTATTCTGTTTTTAGTATTTGTTATTAATTTATAAGGTTTATTTTATTCAAGTTTATTTTTATAAATAAATATTCTGGATCCAGTGCTTCTGGGAGAGACTTTTTTTAAAAAGTTATTTTGACGTTTCTTTAAATTGAAAAAAAGATGAATGACGAGTACTAAACGCGAATGCTGATTGGTGGTTTTCATATACGTTCTAGGATGTATATGAAATCATATACGTTCAGTTAACCGATATGGCCTACATTTCCATTCTCTAAACTGTGCAGGAAATGGATAATATACATGTGGGTGTAGAAAAAAAATATTACGTCCACTATAACTGTGAATAAAGTTTTTTCTCTGTACTTGTAGCTTGGTATTTATTATTTTAGTCGCAGATAAAATATAGTATTCAACTTGCGGTATTGGTCAGAGCTCCCTTGATGAATTACAGCAAACTTCATCTGCGTGAGCTATGACCTACATTACCGCTCGTTACATAATTTACTATTATTGTTAAATCTTTTAGTCGCAGAAAAAATATAGTGCATAACACGGAGAATGATCATTTTCCACAAGTCTATAAACTGAGATGATATAATATTAAGAATTTATATTTCATGTAAAATTAAAGT